>JAGHMJ010003054.1:215000-312500 GCA_018749465.1 Paracanthobrama guichenoti
AACCACTCAACTTTCTGTTGAGACATTCAGATGGTAGAGTCAGAATTTGGCGTAAACAGAATGAGAACATGGATCCATCATGCCTTGTTACCACTGTGCAGGCTGGTGGTGGTGGTGTAATGGTGTGGGGGATGTTTTCTTGGCACACTTTAGGTCCCTTAGTGCCAATTGGGCATTGTTTAAATGCCACGGCCTACCTGAGTATTGTTTCTGACCATGTCCATCCCTTTATGACCAATATGTACTCATTCTCTGATGGCTACTTCCAGCAGGATAATGCACCATGTCACAAAGCTCCAATCATTTCAAATTGGTTTCTTGAACATGACAATGAGTTCACTGTACTAAAATGGCCCCCACAGTCACCAGATCTCAACCCAATAGAGCATCTTTGGGATGTGGTGGAACGGGAGCTTTGTGCCCTGGATGTGCATCCCACAAATCTCCATCAACTGCAAGATGCTATCCTATCAATATGGGCCAACATTTTGTAGCGTATGGACGGTGCTCATAAATGATCAACGGACCAATACTTTGATTAGTTATAATGACTCAAACAAGACCGGCGCCGTGAAGTCTACAGACCGTCAGGTTAACGGTGCTAAAAGGACACAAACCATGCTCGTGCAGCCCACGAGAGACCATTATAAAAAACAGCCCCCACCCTCACACATACCAAAGGACATCCGAATAGATTATATGACTTTTAACTTAGTTATTCTTCATTTTAGGTGTGCCGGGTTCCCTGTATGTATGCATGCTTTTTGTTATAACCATTTTAGATGTGTTTGATAGGTTAGAAACTTATAGCCAGTGAATGTTTAAGGAAGAATGATGTCAATCCTCGCCGTTCCTTTAACTCTTAAGTTAAACTCCCCATGCTTGATCTTGAAATCTTTGTCTCGCAATTTGTAGGCCGGCTATGTGTGTTGTGTGGTACTATGATGCATCAAACTCTTTCTTTTATGCCAAAACCCCAAAGTCTGCATACCAAAACCCCCAAGTCTGCTTATCTAAGAGAGCCATAAACATGTTAATGAGGCGAGACCCAAGACAAAGGGAGATTTCTCGCTTCTGAGTTCCCTCGCTCTGATTGGCTGTTCCGACAAAAGAGGCGTGCCCCGTCAGGCCCCTTTAAGAGGCCTACAAACGCTCCTCTGTCTCTTCTCCTTGCTCTTCTTTTTTGCTTCCTGTTGCCACCTTTTCTCCTTCCTCTTCTTCTTCGCCTTCTTCGCCATCTTCCAACGGATCTCATCACACAAAGGAACCAAAGTTGAATTTCCCGTGGACTCCAAGGACCCACCCTGCAAGATTCAAACACGGACCGGATCGCGGAATTCCCCTTAACGCACGAACTCGCGACAAAGGAAACATATGCAAGTATCCCTTAAGCTGTCGTTATAAAGTCTTGAGCTTATACCAATAAGCTGGACTGATTTCTTGCTTGTGCGCAATAGGTTGTGTCGATAGTATCACCGTTGCCTTGTCTCTCTCTCTCTCTCCCTCTCTCTCCCTCTCTCTCCTTCCTTCTTTCAGTTAATTTGTGTATGTTTGTTTATTGTTTGTTGATTTATTAAAATATATATATATTCACACGTGATTGTGCTTGAATTGCTCAT
The DNA here is from genome assembly GCA_018749465.1 of Paracanthobrama guichenoti. Taxonomy (NCBI): domain Eukaryota; kingdom Metazoa; phylum Chordata; class Actinopteri; order Cypriniformes; family Gobionidae; genus Paracanthobrama; species Paracanthobrama guichenoti. Next base: position 216,620 of record JAGHMJ010003054.1, read on the forward strand.
ACATAGGTCCCTTTTACGTTGAACCGACCCTGTTACAAATTAAAAGAAAGATACTTCTCTTGGCCAGAGAAACGTGTTTAAGAGTTATTAAAAGGGAGATATTTGGTGGACAATTATCCGTCCTTTGAACTCAATTCTAGAATCAAAGAAATTTCTAAAAGTTGAATCAAGCCCTTGATATTAATAATTGTTATAATCCGTTATAATCAACTGTTAATATCCAAATTCCCCTCTGTGCCAATTTATGCATATTTGATCGTAACACGATTAAACGCATGCATAAATCCCGCACCATTTCCCCTGGGGCTCGATATTCGCTACAATTTCTAAAGAATGCTCTCAGCACCTTGTTGAATCAATGCCACGTAGAATTAAGGCAGTTCTGAAGGCGAAAGGGGGTCAAACACAGTATTAGTATGGTGTTCCTAATAATCCTTTAGGTGAGTGTGTATATATTTTTTAATGTTAAAATGTTGTATTAAATTTGAAGTAAAAAGCTCTCACATTCTGAATGTTTCTATTATAGTGCTTTTGATTTGGAGAAATAATAGTAATAGAAACTATTCTTGACCTACATTAAGACTATAAAGCTATAACATTTATATGGATAGCATAAGATCATTAGGTCTGAGATAAGAATGAGAACATTTTGAGAAATTGAGATCCCTTCTGAAACTTTAGGGACACGTGATATAGAATACTGGGGGTCGGAGACTTCTTCAAAATCTCTATTTGCTGTCTATTAAAGGATATATAGGATTGTGATTTTCCTTCATGTGGAATATTATTGTATAAATGCTTCGTTCAACATATTATCACATTAATAGATAAACGAACCTGCTCTTGAGTTCTGTGCATGCTTTTTTGTTAATATTTAGTAGCCTTGGGTAAAGGTCAGGGAAAGGCATGTCCACCAGGACCCTTCGACAAAAGACCCACCAACCTCCTGTCATTCACTACAACCCTAAACATTCTTCCTTCAGTAATTTCCATCTCTTTGTCAGGCCTTCCCTAAGGGCCTGTCCTGGGATCTGGGATCCTCATCCATCAACTTTAACTATTACATGCTGAAAACTCCAAACTGTTCTTTTCACAGCCTCATAAGTCATCTAATGCTACTTGACAGCACATCAGCAATAATGTGTTGATGTGTAAAAGTAGCATTTGGGATGGTACTGGAATGAAAACAGATGTTTAAGATTCAAGTTAACCGGCTCATATTAATTCCTAACACATAAGTGCGGTGTAATGTGAAAGAACCAGGTGTGTTTATTCACCAATCACCTCCCCATTTGATGTTTAAAAGAAAGTCTGTAAAAAGTAAAAAGAAAAATACAATGAGCATCCTGACCAACCCAACACAGCAACATTGGCTCAACCAATGGCATGAGTTTGGCCCTTTGCACTGCAGCTCAATAATAATATATTTATAGGTGCTTTTGGGATAGTGATAGGCCCCACCCAGGGCCCCACCCAGTTAACTTCCATTTAACATTACTGACTGTAGCCCTTAGAGAGATTTTGAAGTTTACCTTCATCTGTTTACTTGCAGTTGTCACTACATTATCCCATTACTGGACTGTAGAAGAATTCAGAAGACACTTTTGCTTCAGTATTTTGAAGACTTGTGCTCTTCATTCAGTGTTTAATGTTGGTACTCTGAAACAATGTCATGGCTTAGTTTAAAAAGATAAAGACATATATGATTGGAATATAGTTTGGGTTTGCTTGAGATAAAGACATGTGCTTAATTGTATTGAATGTATACTTGTAATCTTAGTCTCCTGTAATCAATAATTTTATCCCTTAAAGGGGTCATGAATTTAGAAATCAACTTTCCCTTGAGCCTTTGATATATAAAAGTTAGTGCTGGGGATCGATACAATTTTTAAAACTAATTAATCACATTTTTTCTGTAATTAATTGCAAGTTTTTAAATATTTTTGGAGTTTTTAATATTTTGATATTGTATTAATTTCAGTTACTCTCCAAATTAATGTAGAAACAATTTAAAGACAGCATATTTTAAATATGTGTTGTGTTGTTTTTATGAATGAAGGCCAATATTACTGATACTAATGTCTCTATGAAACATTAATGATATTACATTACAGTATAAATGAAAGCTACCAATTTCAACATTAGGCTTTAAAAACAACTTTTAATTTAAGCGAACTTAAAACAATCTTTAACATAAAACCATTATAATAAATGTTATATTTACCTGTGGCCTTCCCTGTTAGACATATACAGAAATGTAATAGTTATCAAACACCTTTCTTCAAACACCATAAATAATAAATTAAATATAGATTAATCATCATTAAAGCTACACTTTTCCCTGTTACCTTTGTTCTTTGATGAACATTAATGACAGACATCATTAGTCGCTGCTGTGACTTTATGATCAGTGCCTGCCGAACATGATGCGGATCTGATGCAGTCACGCGCATCTCATTTTCAAGTTCATTTAAGATGTTATTTAACTCATTTAAGACTCCTATTATGAGAATACTCAACAAAACTGGCATTTTGGCAACGTTCAAGAGCAAAAGAGAACTCGATGTGTGCACGAGACTGACGGAAATCTGTCTGTGCGTCAAGTGTGTGTGTGTGTGTGTGTGTGTGTGTTTCTTTTAGGTGGTGAATCGTGTAATGTACATGAATGTGGCCGACTCCTGATCAGTGCTCTGACTACTGAACTAGGGATCTGATTGAGATGCAGCCACACAGACAGGACACTGACATCCCCTATGAAAAATAACCATGGTTTAGTATATAGTATATAGTAAAAGTGTAGTAACCATGTTTTTGGCTAATTGATTACCATTTATATAACCACAGTTTTACCACAAATACCATGGTTAAACTATGGTTAGAGTAGCAAAAACATGGTTCATTTGTGGTTACCATGGTTTAACTACAATAACCATGGTTTTTTGGTTTTATTTGTAGTAAAACCATGTTCATTTTCGTAATGGATACAGCGCGTTCTCTTCTGTCTTGTCACGCTTAGATGGTTTAAAAGCATTTACATGAATAAGAGCGTGATCATATAATGTAACGCTAGGCAAAAATGGATATAAAAACGAATGCTGTGTTAATTGCGTTAAATTAAATATTTTTAATGCATTAAACTGAAAAAATTAATAGCCTACATTAACGCAATAATTTGCACAGCACTAATAAAAGTACATTGTGATATAAGAATATCCTGTAAGTTTCGGAGCTGAAAACTTCTTTGTTAGTAAAAGAAAAGCTTTTGTTGACACCAGGCCCAGAAAACGCTCAATCTCAGAATATGCCAACCCTTGACGTCAGTGTGTGGTGAAACACCACCTCAAACCCGCCCACCGACCAGTGGAGCTAAATGGATCGCGCTACCGAGCAATAAACATGCTGAAGAGAGTAATATATTGCGCTGTGCCTGGTTGTGGAAGAACACAGTCCCTGCATAAGCTTCTTTTGGATTCTAATATTAGGAATGAGTGGTTGAACTTTATTGATGAAAATAAGCTCACGTGCATAAGACATTGCACGTTTGTTCACTTAATTTCACCGCGGAATCGTTTGTAAACGAGACACATTTCGAGACTGGATTTGCAGACATATTGAGATTAAAACACAATGCTGTGCCTTCTATATTGGATCCGACAGGAATGGTGCAACACACTTAAGTGAGTAAAACATTTTATATGTGATAGTATTGCATTGTTACAGATTGTATTGATTATGTGTACGTGTCTAACTGAACTTAGCATGCTGTTAAAGGCTAAAGAATCCTTTATTTGTGGTGTTTTTATTTATCCGATTCGGGATCAGACTCTGACATGTATTTGGCCAGGGCTCGCAAAGCCCAACGTCCCGTGGCTATGGGTTTTTTTCAGACGGGCTACTAAAACGTAAGGCCTGTCAACGGGCTATCTTAAATAGCGAAATAACATTCCTTTCTTGATGTGCGTTGTTCTCTCTCTTGACTTGATATTTGTGTGTGTGTGTGTGTGTGTGTGTGTGTGTGATGTGCGGGTCGTGCTTATATCCAATCAATCGCGGGTGGATGAGAGATAAATCATTGTGTTTGTTTGATAATGACGTTTTGCGAGCCCTGTGAGAGAATCATTCCGGTTGCCGTTTTCCCAAACGCTACCAAAACAATTCCCACATGTACTGACAGGGGAGCAGAAGCTCATTAAATATGCAAATTTATCCAATCCTAGCCGTGGGCATTTACTTCCAAGTCTTCAGTGCGGCACGCCCATTAAAATCGAGCGTTTCTTGAGAGAGGCTCAAAACCAGGGTAGAAAATAGCCTATTACTTATTCATTATGATGTTTTTGAATGTAAAAACCGTCATAAGTTGACCTCAGACAACAGTATAAATTTTTTTTGGTTTTTTTCCAGTTTATGACCCCTTTAAAACTCATCGTTGATAATCACAATGACATATTTAAAAAAAAAGTATTGTGAAAAATAATTTCTTCATGCCTTAAAATAGCTTGAATATAACTCTTACACCCTTGCTTTATTTAATATGCGTGGAGACATGAATATGCAAATTAGTCCCCACCTCCACTCACTCAAATCAGCTTACTGTGCGTTCACACCGCCGCCGGCGAGAGCGTCAAAATTCGCTCTGGCCGCCCTGCCAACGACGCTGTAGAAAGATTCGTGGACATGCTGGCACTCTGACGTAGATTGAATGCTTGGTCTTTTTTTAAACTGTATTTAAAGGGGCCGTAAAGCAAACAAGCATGTTGATTGGCAGACTGACCACAAGTAGGGTATACACTCGCCTAAAGGATTATTAGGAACACCATACTAATACTGTGTTTGACCCCCTTTCGCCTTCAGAACTGCCTTAATTCTACGTGGCATTGATTCAACAAGGTGCTGAAAGCATTCTTTAGAAATGTTGGCCCATATTGATAGGATAGCATCTTGCAGTTGATGGAGATTTGTGGGATGCACATCCAGGGCACGAAGCTCCCGTTCCACCACATCCCAAAGATGCTCTATTGGGTTGAGATCTGGTGACTGGGGGCCATTTTAGTACAGTGAACTCATTGTCATGTTCAAGAAACCAATTTGAAATGATTTGCGCTTTGTGACATGGTGCATTATCCTGCTGGAAGTAGCCATCAGGGAATGGGTACATGGTAGTCATGGGATGGACATGGTCAGAAACAATGCTCAGGTAGGCCGTGGCATTTAAACGATGCCCAATTGGCACTAAGGGGCCTAAAGTGTGCCAAGAAAACATCCCCCACACCATTGCACCACCACCAGCCTGCACAGTGGTAACAAGGCATGATGGATCCATGTTCTCATTCTGTTTACACCAAATTCTGACTCTACCATCTGAATGTCTCAACAGAAATCGAGACTCATCAGACCAGGCAACATTTTTCCAGTCTTCAACTGTCCAATTTTGGTGAGCTTGTGCAAATTGTAGCCTCTTTTTCCTATTTGTAGTGGAGATGAGTGGTACCCGGTGGGGTCTTCTGTTGTTGTAGCCCATCCGCCTCAAGGTTGTACGTGTTGTGGCTTCACAAATGCTTTGCTGCATACCTCGGTTGTAACGAGTGGTTATTTCAGTCAAAGTTGCTCTTCTATCAGCTTGAATCAGTTGGCCCATTCTCCTCTGACCTCTAGCATCAACAAGGCATTTTTTGCTCACAGGACTGCCGCATACTGGATGTTTTTCCCTTTTCACACCGTTCTTTGTAAACCCTAGAAATGGTTGTGCGTGAAAATCCCAGTAACTGAGCAGATTGTGAAATACTCAGACCAGCCCGTCTGGCACCAACAACTATGCCACGCTCAAAATTGCTTAAATCACCTTTCTTTCCCATTCTGACATTCAGTTTGGAGTTCAGGAGATTGTCTTGACCAGGACCACACGGTCTTTAAAACGTATATTCTAAAAAAAAAAATTAGCAGAAAACATATTACTGAAATAAAAGGCCACTTAAGTGTACTTAAAGAGAGTACACTTTCATGACTATGTTTCATAACACAGTTAAGTGCACTTTTAAGAAGCACTTTTTAATAATGTCAAATTAAGTTTTACCTTATGTTTTAATTTTTTTCAGTGTTTAAAGAAGTACACTTGTTTTGATGTGTTAACTAACATACTAAAGCATATGTAAAGTACTTGATTATAAATGTAACTGTAATGTGTTATTCAATATTAATTTAAAAGTTAATTTAAAATGTACTAAATTTCAACTTCATCATTATAAATGTTATTATAAATATATTTAATGACATGACAACTTTCAAAAGAAATTACATTAAAGTATTTACCACAAATGCTTGTGTATTTGGCATTACACTTTAACCATATTTAAAAGACAACATACATAATTATGAAATTAGATATAAATATGTACTTAAGTGGATAAAAACACTTCACAATTCACAATCATAAATTATAAATTACAATTATAAAAGTCAGCTTGGTATAGGTGTAATATTAAAGTTCTAGATGGAAGCTAACTGATATAGGCGGAATACACATTAAACTTACACATTAAAACTATGACTTTGCTTGTACCACATCCGAGTAACAGACCAGACTTACTAGATCTCGCAATGAATTAAGTTATTGTTTCTACCTCTGAATAGTAAATGACAAATCCATTTTGTGACACTGCCTAAAATTCCAAATGAATATGAGCTCATATAAGCTGCATGCATATATATATATATATATATATATGCATGCAGCTTATATGAGCTCATATTCATTTGGAATTTTAGGCAGTAATCTAAAATAAACATATATATATATATGTTTTAAATGAAGAATAGCATGTCATATCCTCAGAACACGTCAACTTTCAGCCAGGCTGATTAGTCAGATATTATTTGGCCATTTTGAGATTACTGGCATTGGTCGATAATAAATGCAAATTTACAATTTGAAGTTTTCATAGTATCTGGTGTCAGTTCCAAAACCCACCAATTTAGTTCATGAAAAATGCTAATTTTATGGTTACAGATCAGCCAAAAATAGCAATTTCATGATTTCTGTCATTAAATTATTTATATTTGGCTTTATATTGGCCTTTTGCCACCCTTCAGCCATTAATAACCTGTATCGGTTGACCTCCACTTCAGACATGTCTTCAGTCTTATATCTGCTGAAGACATGAGTATTATCAGCCGTAATTGTTTGAGACCATAGTTCCCTACCAGTTTATACTAAAATAGTGAACTACGAACTGTGCGGTCAGAATAGGTTTCCTTTTTTGGAAATGAATAAACAGAAGCTATTGACAGAACATTACCTCATCACTTTGAAGTACTAATGTTGACTGTGCACATACACTCTCATGACTGTACTGACAACAGATCGGTTGTCTGTCATAATGCATTGACATTCATTATTGATGGCTAGTATTATGCTAATGGATCTCAGAGGGCAGGGATCAGGAGAAAGGCTGAGTGGACGGGATTTCATCTTCAGGAAATGCACAGATTACCCATCATAGTCTCCTAAATAAAGCCCCAATAACTGGCCCCCAGAAGCCAGCACATTACCCCCTTATCATTAGGGCCATTAGCAGCTCCAGCACACAGGGGAACCCATAATGTGCAACTCTATTTGTCCAGCATAAAAATACAATAACATTTTATCCACTTTGATGGATAGAGCTAAGGATAACTATGGCATTAGCGTGTTATCTTTCTCTCTGCCACTGGTCATTGCTTCCTTGAATATTCTGCCAGTGGCGTATACTGAAACACTTGGTATGGTATGGGATACTGGGGCAATGTTCTGTAAAGAGGGGCTATCCAAAAGAGTTGTGCAGTCTCACACACAAACACACACACATGGACAAAATAGCTTCCTGAATAATTTAGTGATAGCTAGACCTCTATCCTCTAATATAGCTGAATAGCATTGATGATAGGAATATAATACCATAAGCATGCAGCATTTAGATATTTTCTCTCAACTCTTTGCGATATTGACATCATAATTTCTTCTTTTAACTGTTAGACTTTCTTTCACCTTTTTTTCCTAAAACTCTAAAATCCGTTAAAAAGCACAATGCAAAGCATGAGATGCAGTGGTGTAAAGCACGCCACCACTGGACGTGTGGAGACGTGTTCTCTGGAGTGACAAATCACGCTTCTCTGTCTGGCAATCTGATGGACGAGTCTGGGTTTGGCGGTTTCCAGGAGGGCAGTACTTTCCTGACTGCATTGTGCCAAGTGTAAAGTTTGGTGGAGGAGGATTATGGTGCGGGTTGTTTTTCAGGGGTTGGGCTTGGCCCCTTAGTTCCAGTGAAAGGAACTCTTAATGCTTAAAGCATACCAAGACATTTTGGGCAATTTCATGCTCCCAACTTTGTGGGAACAGTTTGGGGATGGCCCCTTCCTGTTCCAACATGAGGGTGCACTAGTGCACAAAGCAAGGTCCGAGTGAGCGAGTTTGGTGTGGAGGAATTTGACTGGCCTGCACAGAGTCCTGACCTCAACCTGATATGGGATCAACCTGGGATGAATTAGAGCAGACACTGCGAGCCAGGCCTTCTTGTCCAATATCAGTGCCTGACCTCACTGCGCTTTTAGAAGAATGGTCAAAAATTCCCATAAACACACTTGTCGAACAAACCTTGTGGAAAGCCTTCCCGGAAGAGTTGAAGCTGTTATAGCTGCAAAGGGTGGGCCAACTCCATATTAAACCCTACGGATTAAAAATGGGATGTCATTGAAGTTCATGTGCATGTAAAGGCAGGTGTCCCAAAACTTTTGGTAATATAGTGTATATAAGTTTACATGCATCCAAGGTCAAAAAACACTTTAATTTCCTCATTATATAAATCACAGCATTACCTCTTTTCTCATGGTGTCTAAAACAGTTCTATAAAGGATCCTAGAGGTCTCTCCTAGAGTATTAGTAGATTGTCTGCTTAATATCTGCTAATCTGAAAAATATCTGTGAGAAAAAAATATCTTTCAATACTTCCAACCCTATACCTTCAATACATTTTGCGGTTGAAGGTCAGAGAATAAATGGCTAATAATGGCTAAAATAAGTGTTTAGTAGAGGTCTTCTCGGGTCCTAAAATCCGTCCCCGACCCGAGGCCAACCCTAAATGACAGCATTGACACGTGTACAGCCTGCAGCCCCGCAGTCAGTCAGGAAAAATCCTGGTGTCCTGCTGACTGATTTGGCCGCTGTTCCATTACTTTAATTTATTTATTTATTATTACTTTATATTATTGCTTGCCAATGGATACATGTTATTTCTGAGTTCGGCTTTCAATTGTGGCAAGTGGATTGGAAAAATAAACATGATAACTCGATAAAAAATAAATCGATGACCTAATAAATCATGGATTCATAGTGTTGTCTGCAAAGCTATTTACCTCATCTCCGGCAAAGGGCTTCTGCACAAAAAAAAGAAAAGCCGTGCATGAACACACAGCATTATAAAGCGAGTGGCTTTTCCTGATGGAACTCATAGCTATAAGTCGGATTTCTAAGGTTACAAACGTTTGTTCCTTTTCTACGTTTCTCAAACTTGCACTTGACATTAACGCGCAAGTACACGTTGAAGTGCTGAAATGTTAATCACTCATCACTGTAACCTCATTACGTCCAATAACATCTAAATGCGGAAGCAACCATGCTTTCACATAGAAGTTCAATGCATGTAGAGGATTCACAGTGACCTTAGAAAAAGCGAGATAATAATGTTGTCAGAGAATTCTTTTAAATAATAGAATTTTGTTAAATGCCCAACATAGTTTAAAAGAATTTGTGTCTTCTCTGGTCCATTCAGAAAAAAGCACATTTATTATAAATTACCAGAGACCCGAGGCCACTAAAACCAAACCCGACCCGTGTCCGAGGCACTCAAAGTTTTGGACCCGAACTGCTCGGGTCTTGGGTTGGATCTCAGGTTTTCTGATCCAAGTCTACCTGTGAAGACCTCTAGTCTAGTGAATACAAAAAAAGAGAAACACTTTGAACACCATGAGGTCAAAAGTCTTTAGTCATATCACTCCAAATATGAGGTCAAACTGTTCAAACTATTATCTGTGGTTTTACTTTTAGCTAACAATAATAACCCTGAAATGCACAACTACAAACCCCGATTCCAAGTTGGGACACTGTACAAATTGTGAATAAAAACAGAATGCAATGATGTGGAAGTTTCAAATTTCAATATTTTACTCAGAATACAACATAGATGACATATCAAATGTTTAATATTTTAAGGGAAAATTAAGTTGATGGCATCAACACATCTCAAAAAAGATGGGACAAGGCCATGTTTCCCACTGTGTGGCATCCACTCTTCTTTTTATAACAGTCTGCAAACGTCTGGGGACTGAGGAGACAAGTTGCTCAACTGTCTTAGGTCTTCTTTCCTCTTTATGATGCGCCAAATGTTTTCTATGGGTGAAAGATCTGGACTGCAGGCTGGCCATTTCAGTACCCGGATCCTTCTTCTATGCAGCCATGATGTTGTAATTGATGCAGTATGTGGTCTGGCATTGTCATGTTGGAAAATGCAAGGTCTTCCCTGAAAGAGACGACGTCTGGATGGGAGCATATGTTGTTCTAGAACTTGGATATACCTTTCAGCATTGATGGTGCCTTTCCAGATGTGTAAGCTGCCCATGCCACACGCACTCATGCAACCCCATCCCATCAGAGATGCAGGCTTCTGAACTGAGCGCTGAGAACAACTTGGGTTGTCCTTGTCCTCTTTAGTCCGGATGACATGGCGTCCCGGTTTTCCAAAAAGAACTTCAAATTTTGATTGGTCTGACCACAGAACAGTTTTCCACTTTGCTACAGTCCATTTTAAATGAGCCTTGGCCCAGAGAAAACGCCTGCGCTTCTGGATCATGTTTAGATATGGCTTCTTTTTTGACCTATAGAGTTTTAGCCGGCAACAGCGAATGGCACGGTGGATTGTGTTCACCGACAATGTTTTCTGGAAGTATTCCTGAGCCCATGTTGTTTTCCATTACAGTAGCATTCCTGTATGTGATGCAGTGCCGTCTAAGGGCCGAAGATCACGGGCATCCAGTATGGTTTTCCGGCCTTGAGCCTTACGCACAGAGATTGTTCCAGATTCTCTGAATCTTTGGATGATATTATGCAGTGTAGATGATGATAACTTCAAACTCTTTGCATTTTTTCTCTGAGAAACTCCTTTCTGATATTGCTCCAGTATTTTCGGCCGCAGCATTGGGGGAATTGGTGATCCTCTGCCCATCTTGACTTCTGAGAGACACTGCCACTCTGAGAGGCTCTTTTTATACCCAATCATGTTGCCAGTTGACCTAATAAGTTGCAAATGGGTCCTCCAGCTGTTCCTTATATGTACATTTAACTTTTCCAGCCTCTTATTGCTACCTGTCCCAACTTTTTTTAGGAATGTGTAGCTCTCATGAAATCCAAAATGAGCCAATATTTGGCATGACATTTCAAAATGTCTCACTTTCAACATTTGATATGTTATCTATATTCTATTGTGAATAAAATATAAGATTATGAGATTTGTAAATTATTGCATTCCTTTTTTATTCACAATTTGTACAGTGTCCCAACTTTTTTGGAATCGGGTTTGTACATACTTTGGGCCAGATTTACTAAACAGGGAAAATTAGCGTGAGAGCGCGATTCCAAAAAAGCGCAGATGGGAGTGGAAAGTTCTGCACGTGATCTACTGACAACACACAAATTAAAGAACACAGACGCAGCCGGATCAGTTCCATAATGACCAACACAATCTACCAATTAGGGTCTGGTTTAAGACCTCCCATACATTTTGCGTTTGAAAGGGAAACTCCTATAAATGCATATGCAATAAGGTCAGCCGCAAAAATAACCCTGTCCATGCATTTTCAGCACAAATTTTTCACTACATCTCTTTAGTAAATCCTGACAGTAGTAAATACGGAAGCAAGCTGTTAGTAAATCTGGCCCATAGTATGTTCAGAGAGAGTCTTTTAACTTTTCTTTTTTTGTCTTCAGGTGAGACATTCTCTGAGAACTTCAGCCACACGGAGATGTGCCAGCCGTGCACACCATGTTCCGAACTCATGCGCATGCTGACGCCCTGCACTGATGCCAACGACGCAGTGTGTGTCTGCGACTACGGCTTTTTCTTCAACAGCATGACATTGCGCTGCGAGAAATGCACAGTGTGTCCTATGGGCCAGGGTGTGCTGCTGCGCTGTAATTTTGACCGTGACACGTTGTGCGAGGAGTGCACGGATGACACGTTTTCAGATCAGGAGACCTCTTTCGACCCCTGCCTGCCCTGCACACAGTGCGAACAGCCTGAGATGGAGTTGAAAAGCTGCACTCCTATCAGCGACGCTGTCTGCCAAGGTAAGAGAATCGAGAATCAAAATCAAATAAAAACTGTAAATAGATGGGTTACAGTGTGAAACAGTGTGACAAATAGTTTTCTGTTACTCACCCTCTTGCTTGTTTTTTAAAATCACTGCTCAAAAATTACCCCATGTGTTGGCCCACAACAGCTTAAACTTAAAATTTACTTGTCAGAGATGACAGTTTAAGTAAAATTATGACAACTAGATTTTTACATTTGTCTCTACTATGTACACTAAGTCACCACTATGTTACTAGGGTTTTTTTTTAATAATTTTTGGTAACACTTTATTTTACAGTGACCTTATTACACATCTTACATGTAGCATGCAACTAACCCTAAACCAAACCCTTACCCTATAGTAAGCAGATGTAGTTCATTAATATTATTCAATACCTAAATGTATAATTACACTGTTAACACATTTTTTGTGTTACTGTGTCTATGGCGTAGTTAGATTGTCAGTCTACAATACACAGAAATGATTAACAGTGTGAAGCATGAAGATTTCACCACACAGTACTTCCAAAACTCTGTAGTATACTCAATATTATTTCAGAACCCACGTCACAAGTAGAGTTTGCACAAGATGTATTTGTCTTGATAAATCTTTCATATGTTTATTACTTGTTTATTTAACTGTTTATAGCTACATACATTATGCTCTGCATTTATTTAATGAAAAATACAGTGAAACAGTAGCATTGTGAAATATTGTTTCAGTTTAAAGTAACTGTTTTCTGTTTGAGTATATTTTCAAATGTAATTTAGTCCTGTGATCAAAGCTGAGTTTTCAGCATCTTTACTCCAGTCTTCGGTGTCACATGACCCTTCAGAAATCATTCTAACATGCTGATTTGCTGCTCAAGAAACATTTCTTATTTTTATCAATGCTGATTTTTGTACAAACCAGTGTACACTTATAATGAGATACAGGAATAAATTACATTTTATAATATATTCAGATAGAATAGAAAATAGTTATTTTGATAATATTTTATAATATTATTGTTCATTCTGAATTTTTCATTAAATAAATGCAGCCTTGGTGAGCATAAGAGACGAAAACATTGTTTCAAAAACACAAACAAATTGTAATTATTCCAAACTTTTGACCGATAGGGTGCATATTTTACTATGTTAAAAACTTTTTTGTCATTTTGTAGTTTGGCTATTTAAAATGAGTAAAATTAAGGAAGGTGGACTTAAATTAACATGAGTAAAACAACAAAATATTGATGTAAATGAAATGAAATTTTCTGGAAAGACTGTAAAAATGAAACAAAAAACTCTAAAAATGAAATGTGATGGTAGATGGGGTATATGATTTAAAACTAAGAAAGCCAAAAACACTTGAGCCTTTTGTGATTGAACTCACTGAACTCTCTGCATAATCTCAGATGCTCTTGGCCTAGCCAGAAGCCTAATATTTGTCGTCTCAGTGCTGAGCTGAACTTAGCTGTGAATAAAATTAAAACAGTACCTTGAGCAAAGGATCACATTCAAAGATCTGCAGTCAAGATTATAGGCTTTGTTCTGGGTCTGACCACTAACACGGTTTCAGAAGCGGATCAGAGAAAGAGGCTTTGTACACGACCCACGTTCTGCCATTACAAGAAACCATACTCAGTGCAGTAGAGTCTATAAATGGATTTTCAATGGACTTTCTTAATGTATTCTCATTATCACATTACACACAATATATATGAGGTAATTTTGAGCATTTTATACAATGTGTGTGCATGGACACAATCTGTGATTCAGTAGAAAGGTGTCATAAAACTGTTTTAAAGCAGCTGATAATGTAGTGTGGCTCAAATGCATGCCTTGAAATTGCTTATATTATACTCAAAAACTGTTAGCTAAGATTAATATTACTATATTAACATCAAGTGCTAATGGGACAACTAGTCACATACAGGCTGAGTTGTATCACAAATGAAGTATAAGTGATATTTAATATTATTTATTTTTATGTGCTTCCCTAATCCCCAAGTTCTCAGTTATGTTTAATTGAATTATCAGCTGTATCATCTGTTTTAGATGTTTCTCCTAAAATTCTTTATACCTTGATATAATATAATATAATATATTTCTCAATAGAAAAATTTGGACTTCATCTTCTCTACTTTTAATTGCTTTGCTGCCTAAGAGCCTATCTCGTGTAGGTTTCATTCGTATAGATTATGATATGTCCTTATGGTATTCTGTTCTGTAAATATGTCTAGATCTCATCTGCCATGCAAATCCGATCACTTAGGAAACTAATAGAACACTTCTCACAATTTTAGGCATTAGCATGTCATTATCATATCATTATCATATCAGTACAAAATCATCCTTCTCGTTTTGCTCTAAATTTGATTACTTAGTTTAATACATACAGTTTGAGGTCTCTTAAAATCCATAAACCTGCAGTCAAACCAAAATTTATTCAGACACCTTCAACATTTTCTCACATTATCACAGTTTATTCGCTGTAGTTTAGCAAATGGCAATAAAATGTGACAAGAACAATAGTTAAACTGTGTCAGAACAAATTCATCTCGATAATGTCAGATAACTTTGATAGAATGTAATGGATAACAATCAACAAATCAGCTGTTACATTTATGTACACAATATCAATTTTGACCAAGCAATGCTTCATTTTGTTCAGTCTGTGGTGTAAAAACAAAAACAAAACAAAAAGTGTCTGAATAATTTTGGTCCCAAATTTTTATAAATATTACTGGTAGTCCACTGTATGAAGAATTGTTGGGTATAATGTGTCATAGTTTATGTTGCTATCCTCACTCACATAAATGACCTACAGGGTCCTGCACCCACTAGTAAAAAATTATATCTGGTGTCTGAATAATTGTTTGTATGACTATGTATAACTTAAATATCCACAAACTTAAGTATGAACAACTGCAATATAACAAAAGCTGCTCTTACTTTACACCATCACTTACTCTTGAAAAGTGGTTCAAAAAGTCTAACTTTATTTGTCTGGATTTTCTCTGACACGTAATTGTTTTGAACACAGATTATTAATGCCATTGCCAATAGGTAATCAGCAAACATTAAACATTGATAATGTGGTTTGGATCAGTTTATGCGTTTATCTGTTGAGACGTGTGTGTAGGTGCATGCCTGATGTTTATCTGTCAATGATCGACATGAGATTTTCTCTGACCCCGTCTGACCTCTTTCCGGGGTTTTAACATGAAGGTGAGAGGTCATAGGTCATGGGTGGCTACTGATTTCAGTTCGTCCTGGGTTCTATAAACATGGAAATCTCCAGAAGACAGCAAATAAAACATGGTGTTTGTAGTCCACTACAATGAAGTGAGGCGTCTGTTTCAAATAAAGAATGTTCATATGTATCAGGAACATTAGAATTGACTAGACTATAGATGCTGCATATCAAAAATGGTCTGAGGGTTTTCACATCTGAGTTCTTTTTAAAAGAACTAATCAGATCCATTGAAGTTAACCGAGAGGTGAACCAAGTGAAAAAGGACTCAGACATTTTTTGGTCCACTTAAAGGGTTAGCTCACCCAAAAATTAAAATTACCCCATGTTTTACTCACCCTTAAGTCATCCTAGGTGTATGACATTCTTCTTTCAGACAAATAAAGCTTCCAAGCTTTACAATGACAGTTGCTCCATCATATAACTGCTCCACATGGCTCCGGGGGGTTAATAAAGGCCTTCTGAAGCGAAGCAATGCGTTCGTGTAAGAAAAATATACATATTTAAAACTTTATAAAGTAAATTATCTAGCTTCCGCCAGATCGGAAAAAAACGTAACTGGTGTGCAATGTCGTCAGATGTAGCATAAGCATTTTGTAAGAATTCAACCGTAAGTTGAATATGGAAGGCGATCTGGTGGAAGCTAGATAATCTACTTTATAAAGTTTTAAATATGGATATTTTTCTTATACAAATGCATCGCTTTGCTTCAGAAGGCCTTTATTAACCCCCCGGAGCCGTGTGGAGCAGCTATATGATGGATAGATGCACTTTTATGGACTTCAGAAATGGAGCAACAATCACTGCCATTATAATGCTTGGAAGAGCCAGGACATTTTTAATATAACTTTAAAATTGTATTCGTCTGAAAGTAGAATGTCATATACACCTAGGATGAATTTAGGGTGAGTAAATCATGGGCTAATTTTCATTTTTGGGTGAATTAACCCTTTAGGCCATAAAGAGGTTCAGACCTCTGTGTTACTGTTGCTTTTTATACTTAGTCCACTTCATTGCATTGTGGAAACTTAAACCCTCCACAAACCCTCTTGACCACATTTACTTCCATTATAAGTGCATCACAGTAACCCAGATTTTTTAAAAATAATAATAATTATTATACCACAAGAAAAAAATGGAAAAGGTACTGGTAATTAAAAACAATCTTTTTGTCTTTTTTTTTTTTTTTTTTGTCTTTTTTTACAATTTTACATAATATTTTGAATTGATGATTTTTTCCAATTTAAAATAGTACTGTCAGTGACTGAATTAATTGACAATTATGTAAGAAGTGCATATCCAGTAAAATAATGTACTTATTTAAATCTACCGGTGAAATCAGGTATTATGAGCAGGGGCGCCTTAAGATAACCTGGGCTACAGCATTACGGTAGACCCCTAGCCTGACAAGCCAGACCTACATCAAGATGTTGGGTCTGGGAACTCACCATTGGCAGGGCTCAATACGAGAGGCGGGATAAACGGTTGTCTTACAAATTCCCCCTGCACACAATAGGATAGCGCTACAACCAACCAGACCAATGAAGAAGGTGAAGCGGAGCTAGTTGATAGATTAAACTTTCACTGTATTCGGTCAGCAAAATTTCGAACACATCTTCCTTTAAGAATGACTTCAGTGCCATTCTTTGTTCTTTTCTCAAAGAAAAGTTCAACAAGTCTCCCAGAGTCGCGGCCAAAGCCGATTCGAAAGACCGCTGTTCGCCAGCTTCTTTGTTTTTAAGTAGCACGCGGAACCTCTGCAACTCTGCCGTCATTATGTTAAGCCCGCCCACCGACTCTATATACGATGTGATTGGCCTGACCAGACTTTGGTTTTTCCAGCTCGCAGGTCTATCGAGAGTTGCTAGACTACACTCGCAGCAAATTAGATTTGCTGCCGCTAGGGTGCGACTAGATTTCTAGGCCAGTAGACCCCTCTACCCCAGATATAATTTTTTTTTAGCTTCCTTAAAATAAAATAATTAATGCCGGAAGTTACTCTGTGCCAGTAGGTGGCGCTTGTGGAACAGCAGAATTATAGCAGTTACATAAACAAAGCAGCGCAGCACTTATAAACACTACATTATTGTAGGCAAATACGGAGGTAATATGAAAAGAAAATGCGATCAAAACTTTCCTGGCCAAAATGCAAGTTTATAGGTACCGTTCCATGATACAAACACCATAAATTAAACAAAATATTTATTATATTTTGATCAAAACAATCACTTGGCATAAATGTGTGGGCTATTTGGTGCAAACTGCTCTAAAAGCACGAGCACATACAATGTCTTTACTTTGAAGCATGCAGTGCCGACGGTTAATTAAATAAATCATAGCCTTTTAAAGTTTAATTATCATATTTAAGCAATATTGCGATTTCAGTTTTTCTGTCTCATATTTAAAACCTCCTGAAATTAAAATTGAGACTTTAAAGCAGCACTGATGGAAGACAGCGACTGGGAAAATCAAGTGAGCCCAGAGCAATTTGTGTCCACAGTGCTTATTTTAGCAAACCATGCAATTTGCTGAAAGCGTACTGAGGGCTTGACATTAACTTTTTTGCTCACCAGCCATTGTGGCTAGCGGTTTTCCAAAGTTGCTAGACAATTTTGACAGCGATACCATGGGGAAAAGTATATATTTATATTTTTAATATTATCTCATAATTTGGCGTCAGGTATATTAGGCTGCTGTTACTTTAGAACCTGACACACAAATTCATTATACTATTAAGCATGCGTTTTCTTTACATTCACTTAAAATATAACTGAATGTGTTCACGCGAATACTCGCCAAGACAGGAATTTTGACATTCTTTTGTGTGTATTTGACTGTTTAAGCGCAATAAGCAGCGAAAAAGAACTCAATTTACTGTACTGAGAGGCAGCTTTATGTCCGCGCACACTTTGGGTGTGAGAACAAAATCTACAGGAATGAGTAAACACACCGAAATTCAAGCCCTGTTACACCAGCAATATTTATCTGGAGCAAATGAAAGCTGGAAATGTTTCAGATATTTCAGTGTCGAAAAATTTTTGACAACACTATATTGCACTTAGTTTATTATTTCAGATACCTTTTTAAAAGACTACGATTGAAAAATGTATATAATTATAAATCAATTTCAACCCGCAAAAATGTCTAGAAGGAGTGACTGCGTTACACTCCACTGATGAAATCCACCCGCGTTTGGCGGGCTGGCGGGTGTTAATGTCAAGCCCTGGTCATGTGTGAGAACAGGCACCATGAAAGTGGCGTGTAATTTCATTAAAAAGCATGAAGTTGTGTTGGTGTGTGTCAGAGAGTCCCATAAATCGGGTGAGTCTTACAATAACAGGTCATATTTAACCCCAAAATAAAAAAAATAAATAAAAAAATTGTCAAAGAAAACAGTTTTTCACAGCGTGACAGTTTTTCTTTCCATAATGTATCAGGAAGTTTCACTTTGAAGATTTTGTTTTCATTGATGATTTTCAATAAATTCTCATAATACAGTTATTTTAAACCCATACAAATGCAATACATAAACAGTATAGGGCCTTTTCACATTGCAATAATAATAAAAAAATAATTATGGTAATTAGAATTGAAATGGGATTAATTGGTGTGAAAACATAATGTTACAACTTTAGAACTGAAAATGAAATCTAAGGTTAAAAGTTAAAGGAAACTTGATTAAACTAAAGCATGAGAATTCAAATTGATTGCCAAAAAGAAATAATCTTAATAAATGTGTTATACTTTTCATGTTATACTTAAAAAAAGAAGATAATCAAATATTATCAAACCAAAGCTAAGTACAAATTGATTGAATAAGCATCATAAATAAAAATGCAGACTTTATTTTTTACAGTAATTTCTTTTGCCATCATTTAACACTTAAATTTAAGCTTTAAAATCACAAACACCGTTAAAGGTGTTTCTCATTAGATTGACATTACTGTAATACAGTTATTTTCAATCAGTAAACAGGCAATACCACAAATACTGTAATGATTACAGTAATGACAATATTTGGTAACGGTAATGTCATGAGAAATAATGTCAAATTTAGAATTGAAATTAGAGGTCAAAAAGTCAATGAAAAAATGTATAATTTTAATTAGTTTTGTATACATTTATTTGTAGAAATAGAGGTATTATAACACTTTAAAAATGAAACTTTTCATAATGAATTTGCTAGTGATTCATTTTTGAAAGTAGCCATGAGACACTGGCTCTGAACTCTGTCTCTCTCTCTGTGTGTGTGCAAGCACACAGAGGAGCTTTATTGGTCAATATCCCTCCCATCCAAACCTAAAGATTTATCATCACCCATATTGACTCTTTAACTTTGACCTCTCTTTCTGCCTAGTACAATGTATGCCTTGAAACAGAGACGTCTGTCTGTACTGGACAGAAATAATCAATCTCTCTCTGTGTTTGCCCCTCACTCCTCATCCTATGACAATGAAGTGTGTCCATTCATGACAACTGCTCATCCCCAGCTGTCTGCACTTGTCTGGCATGTGCCCTATGACATTAGTGGACAGAGCGATGGGCTGTTTTCTGGGGTAACGCAATGCTTTGCCCTGATGTGAGGGGTAACGATCTGGCGTGTGCCTGAGCTTTTGTCACCCCATATTAAACAAGTTTTCAGCCTTATAAATTTCTGAAGCTTTTGGGCCAGTGATCCTGTCCTGCTCTCCCTCTGGGATATAGCTGTGATTGTGGCTGGAATTACATCACTGAAATTCCAAGATGCCCAGTGTGGAATTTCAACTTCTTACAAAGCTTTTTTTTTTTTTTTTTTTGGCAAAGTTTCCAAGAGAATCCTTTCAGTTGAGAACAATTTACATCTATTCTTTTATCTCACAATCTTCCCCTTTACAACCCCAATGTCAAAGTTCGCCCACTATATTGTGTGGCAAGAGTGTGACCGGATGACATCACTGACATTCAAACACAGAAGTTCATTGGCTGGTGAAGTTAATAAGAAGTGGCGGACTGGCGGTTATAGACCATTTTAACCAGGAATGGGGGTGGGGGTGCAGGCTCAGATCTTTTATGAGCACAGTTATGATATACTTTTAACGCGAATTCAAAGATTATTAAAATACTGATACAAATTTATTTAACAAGCATAAAAAGAATTCCTCACATCAATTAATACGTTACAGATTATTCAGGGTTTGCCCACTGTAACAGCAAATAGAAAACATTTCTGCAGTGAATTGAATGGGATCTTCAGACTTCTTCACCAGCATAACTAGTGCAAAGTTTGCACATTGCTTGCGTGATATCCATCGACTTGACTTCATGGTTTAGTGTTGTGAACATTTCCAATATTGTCAAACGTGACATTTGTCTTTATCTTGGCGTTTTCTTCTAGTTGCAGCGCGTTTGAGCTGAGCTCTCTAGGCCACCGTAGTTATCAGCCATAAAAAAATTTATCAATAAATAAATATAAAGATGAATATACATTTTTCATGCTGTACATTATAATGTTTGATTGATTTTAAGTTTTGAGTTTTATTTTTATTTATAGAAAATAGTATAGAATTTTCTATCTATCTATCTATCTATCTATCTATCTATCTATCTATCTATCTATCTATCTATCTATCTATCTATCTATCTATCTATCTATCTATCTATCTATCTATCTATCTATCTATCTATCTATCTATCTATCTATCTATCTATCTATCTATCTATCTATCTATCAAAATAACAAATTACATACACATACATACACATAACATAACATAAAAATGATTGTCATTTCATTAACAGGTGGAATTCAAATATTTGTGCATTCCTAATAAATATTAATGGTTATTAGCATTAGCGTTAATGGTTACACTTCATTTTAAGTAACATTGTTACAGTGTGTAACACAAATGTGTATCCCTAACAAGTATTGTCTTCTACTTTAAAATGCTGTTTAGAGATAAGTGATTTCAAAGTATTAATGGTTATGGTTATACTTTAGATTAGGGTCCAATTCTCACTATTAACTGCCTATTAACTATGAATTTTGCTTCAATAACCTCCTGATTACTGCTTATTAATAGTTAGTAAGTAGTTATTAAGTTTAGGTATTGGTTAGAATTAAGGATGTTGAATATGGTCATGCGGAATAAAGTATTAATATGTGCTTTATAAGCACTAATAAACAGCCAATATCCTAGTAATATGCATGATAATAGGCAACTGGTTAAGCAGGTGGGGGAACCCTCAGATTTTGTGTAGGTGCAACAGGGAAAAATGACTCACCGTGGGACAACATATTGAGGATTGTGGTATAGCAAAACTTTTTTGGGATAAGAGTGTCACCATGGCGCCAAGTATCACATTACCTATTTACTTGATATTTGAATGGTTTACATCTCCACTGATATGATGATGATACTATGTTAAAATTGCTCAGCAGCACAATATGGAACACAACCTTGTTTTTCACAATGTAAATTCAAATATAAAAATGGGAAAAATGGGGTGCATGGTCCCCCAAGAACATTTTGATTTCTCTGATCTATATATGTGATTTTAAGATGGTTTTAAAGTTTTTAAAACCATGTTAGTGGGCAGTAGATTATCTGCCACGCTCTCTCCTCATTTCATCACGCTTTCATTTCCATCATTTTCTTTTTTCTTTTCTCTCAGTCTCCTCCTCTTGCCCTGTCTCTTCCCATCCTAAAGCTGAGCTCTGACTGATATTCTTTTCATTTTCGTCTGTGCCAGTGAAGAAAGTAAACATAGGGTCAACTGATATTTAGCCTATATTTTATTAAGCATTTTCTTAGACAAGTTAATTCATTGAAGGCTATAACGCTAGGTAAATACGTTTAATAAATTCATTCACAATATGTACACACACATTCATTATCTTATGCCTAATCTGATTAAATTATTTTACAACATTTATTATATAGACCTCTGAAAAATACAGAGGTCTGAACCACGGCGACGTCATAGCTGGCTACGGCCATGATTACAGTCGTGTAGACAGTCTATAGTTTACCTCAACACTTCCGTTCACATGGTCGGAACTAGAGGTCTGGTTCAGCTAGTTTCACCACAGAGCCTTTACTGTACACATGATGTTGCGCTTGTATCAAATTCAAATGGATAAAGCGTCTGCCTGACTCGCGCTGTGACTGCTGGATCTAATTATTTATTAATTTATCTGAGGTGCCGGAACAAAGTTCCTGACCGTTCCGGCCCACTTTAACCCTGTATGTGTAGCTATATGTCACCTTAAAATAAAATGTTGCCATGTTAATATTAGGGCTCAGAAGCTTTCGGGCAGATCTTGCAACTCAGGCCAGGTTTCTAATAACAAATGTGACCCTGAACCACAAAACCAGTCATAAGTCACACGTGTATATTTGTGGCAATAGCCAGCAATACATTGAATTTATGCCAAAAATCATTAGGATATTAAGTCAAGTCATCTTTATTTATATAGCGCTTTTTACAATGCTGATTGTTTCAAAGCAGCTTCACATTGTTAACAGGAAAATAATGCAACAGAATTTGATTCAGCTGTGCAGCTGCTCTTTAGAAAACGGTGATGTTTTCCAGCTAATTTCAAGTATCATATAGTGTCAATGCGGGCAGATCGGTAATATAGATGAAATGTAGGTGTCCCCAACTGAGCAAGCCAAAAGCCAGAGGCAACGGTGGCAAGGAACCAAAACTCCTTCAGGGAACCAAAAAAACCTTGGGAGAAACCAGGCTCAGTCGGGATGCCAGTTCTCCTCTTGGACAACTTTAAAGGCAATTTTTTTTTGCATCCTCAGATTTCCAGATTTAGTTGGCAAAATATTATCCTATCCTAACAAACCATACATCAATGGAAAGCTTATTTATTCAGCTTTCATATGATGTCTCAATAAAAAAAACTAAAAAAAAACTTATATTATGACTGGTTGTGTGGTCCAGGGTCACAAATAATTTTTTTAATATATTTACATACAATATTTATATAAACATAAATAAAAGATTATGTTAGTGGTGCCTGTGTTCACATTGCTAATGTACATATTTATTTCCAAACAGATTTCATAATACATTTATTTGTCTAAATACCACTAAATAGTCTCAGAAAAAGAAAAATATTCTTGACTTGTAACTGAGAGGAAGCCCTAAAGATCAGAGTGGCAGTGAACAGCATTTATGCATTAGCACTTAATTAAATCAGGTAGTAGGAAATACTGATTGGAGATCAGATTTCCTTGCCAGTGAGCTTTGACTCTGAGCAGTGTGTGACATTGTTAACTTACCCTAGGTTAACTTGGTTATTAAAGGGACACAATTTGACTCATACAGATGACATGACATGATACAGATCGTGCGATTTTCTGGCTCGCTATTAGAACAATAGAGAAAGAAGGATATGAAAGAGGAAGAAAAAGATTTGCTGCAAAATACCTGAAAGAAATGATGAAAACGCAAATGTAAAACAGAGAAAAGAAAACAGGAAAGCAGAACAAAAGACAGATGTGTGTCAGGAGACGCAGATGTAGTGGCGAGGGGGAGAAAGCATATGTACAGAAGCGTTTGTGGTCGATAATAGAGATGGAGTTTCTCAGCTGCACTCTCAGGTTACTCACACTGACTTTTTGTGAGCGGTATCACATTTTGCTGCAGAGAACACGCACGCACACGAACAACACGCTACATATTCTGCTCTCCTCTCCAGCGTGACAAGGCATGTAGCTGTGTATATTCCCGATAAACATAATGACACAGTCAGATCACGCTTACAGGAAATACTTTCTCCACCATCATCTTCTCATTATAGACCTTCTCAATCAAACAGTCGTGATTGTGAAAAATAATTATCTGTCTGTGTGTGTGGGTTTTTTTTCTTCTGATTTTGCTGTCACAGGCTTACATGATTACAGTAATGCACACATGCATATTATACCATAAAATATGTTAGAATGGAGACTGTGTTTGTCCAAGCCTGTCCTCTTTTGTTGCTCATACTGTATGGGATGTTCTGTAACATTATAATGCAACTTCAGTGTAAATGAAACACACAGTTAGCGCCATTATCCCAATCACAGCTGTGTCTACACTGGAAGTGACCAACAGCTCAATGCTAGGGCGTTGCTGGGTGATTTCTTACTGACATAAAGGCCTGCTTACACCAAGAAACTGTAATGAAATCTATGAACAAAGTTTTAAAAATCATTGTAACTCTAATAGCGGAGTCCAAACCACAACTATAACAATGACACAGATTGGATTGAAAGGGGTGATGTAGATCCAATCAACAGGAAAAAAATAATTAAGCATGCAAACACTTGATTCAATATATTCTCAAATATCTTGCTCACGTTTTGCACATACAGTGCTGTGATGAGTGTACATATCTTGTACGTCATATGAACAAACGTATATTTATTTGCATCTCATGCCGAACTGGTCAGTGGATGAGACTGAATATTAACCAACTTTTTGCTAGAAAGCTCTTCTGACATATCGTATTGTTCAGAATATACACTGAAAAAAATAGTGTTGGATTTACACGATTTAATTGTGTACATCGGTCCCACATGAATCAATTAAGTTGAACAAACATCATTTGTTCATGTAACTTCAATATCATGGAATGAATACATTTTAAGTGACTCAAATTAAGTAGTCTCAAAGTGAATTTTATATGGCTCTCTGACATGTTTCAGGCATTCAATTTCATATATCCATTCATCCATTTCAATTTCATATACTTTAATGTTACATAACTGAATTCTAATACTGCACTAGCTAGTTGACAAACTTTTAGCTAGCATTAGCACACATTAGCATCTTAAATGCTAAGCATTAAAAGCTCCTTCAGCAAAGCTATTATGACATTAGTTGTATTAGTCCACAGCCTAAGCAAATGCTCCACTCTTCTCCACAATGGTAACCCACTGTAATTTAAATTAATCTAATAATTCCAACATAATTGAATATTAAACACTATTAAACACAATCAAGTCTCCCCCTTTCTCATCTTGCTCAAAAATACATAAAATTAACACTTTTACCTATAAAATAACAACATTTACTCTCTCTTGAGCCATATGCAAAGCATGCTGGGAACTAACAAGTCCCGCCCAGTTTCAGTTAATGCAACACAAAACATTCATGTAATCTCAACACAAACGGATTAAGTAAACTTCAATTTGACTTATATTTAAGTGGATTGAACACAATCAAATTAAGTTAAGACAAAATGTATAGCAATTATGTTGCTTTAGCTCATTTTAATCAAGCAATTTGAACAAGCAGTAAAAAAAATTTTTTTTTCAGTGCAAGACGACCCTGATTATAAGACGACCCCCCTTTTTCAAGATGTACCTTTTGTAATAAGGCTTTTTTGAAGACCAAATCTTGTATTTCTGTCATAACCACTATTGTCAAAGATGATAGACAATTAGCATATAGTTTAGATTGATGGTATGGTTCTGTTCTGGGCACGAGCTCCCTCCACATCCATGCAGCCCAGCATGAATAAGAGCAGGGGGAGCAGTGATAAACCCCCATAGGGTAAACAGAACAGAACCAACAATGTATTGCAGATAGCATTAATGTCAGTATTAAAATGTACAACCTAATTCGTGAATTTAGTCTCATTCAGGGGGAATCAGAATGGCAAATCCTGACTGACGAGAGGAGGAGCTGGGGATGGAGGAGGGTAAATAGCTCCAGAGAAATGCGATAGCAGCTGAATAATACTGAAGGAGCTTATATATGCATGCTGTGATAGGCATCGCATTCCTATAGGTTGACGTGATCAGCTGACAGTCAGCTGCTGCAAGCTTGACCAACGTGACCTGCCAGAACTGACGCTATGCTTGATTTTTTTATAAAGAAAATGCTTTTATTTGAAAATAATTTTTATATTGCATATTTTTCATATTTAAATGTTTGTATTGAAATTATACATACTGGTAAAATGTACAAACGATCACATTTAAAAATAAACACTTTTTGGCATACCATAAAAATAACCTATAGTCCATTTGAATTATATAACAACTAGGCTATCCATCTCATAGTGAAAACCATATAGCTGTTACGGCTGGTAGTGCAGCAGGGATGACAGCAGACTCGGACTTCAAACAAAAGATGGGTTTTAATGGTCAAAGGAAACAAACGGGAACAAAACACAAACCAACCAACATTAGGGTAACATCAACTTTAGAACTGACCAGGGGTCTGTACCATGAAACTGGTTTAGCTGGCTAGCCAGATATGTTTAAGCTTAGTTTGTGCCAATCCTGGGTTTTAGGTACCATGAAAGTGGTTTGGCTTTTAGCAGTGTTCATCTCCATATATATATGTATACATATATGTACACTCACCTAAAGGATTATTAGGAACACCATACTAATACTGTGTTTGACCCCCTTTCGCCTTCAGAACTGCCTTAATTCTATGTAGCATTGATTCAACAAGGTGCTGAAAGCATTCTTTAGAAATGTTGGCCCATATTGATAGGATAGCATCTTGCAGTTGATGGAGATTTGTGGCACATTATATATATATATTTTTTTTATTTGTGGCACCTTCAAATATTTTTGTGGTCAATAAGGAGCCTTGGAGTGAAAAATGTGGAAATGTAGAATTTGTTCTACCCCAAAAATAATTTCCAGGTCTAGAAATCAGACTTTTAAAATTAGGCCACCTCATATATACAGGTTTTTCGAGCCTTTGGGAACCCAAAAGGAACCAAACAGTTGTTGAGGGGGTGAATTAAAATAAGAAATATCTTTAATTTTAGTTGTTAGCTTATTTTAAAGCTTGTTTTGCCGTATTCTAATTTATCTTGAAACCTTTTTGGAAGTTTCCTGAGAGCCACTAGTGGGCCCTGGCCCCGTGGTTGAGAACCAATGTCTTATATTATAATTGATCAACAGTCAATAACTTGTCATTGACAAACACATGATGTGATGTGCAAGTATTGCACTTTTTTTCGTGACAGTTACTAATGTTAGAACTATCGTCCTCGCTCTCAAGTTATGATATATGTCAGATAATTGGGGAATTATGTGGTTGTAGAGTGAAATTAAACTCCTGTCAAGTGCGTAGGAGGGCATGCAAAGAAAGAAACAGAACATTTTTAACCACATATCTGAGAGGATGAAAGCAGCGGGAATGTCCCGGAATACAAAACAGATTCGAATTAGCATTACATCCATGAAGACACAATACAAAGATTCTTGACATTTGCAGTTCTTCTTTGTTACTGTCAGTGGCAGGTTCTGGAGATACTGAACCGTTATGTTTCACTGACTGATAATTTTAAGTCTTTCAAAGTTAATTTTGGTTCAGACTTGACACAAAGTGATGCTTCACAGATCAGATGTTTGAATGGATATGTTGTTTACTATGTTACTAGTCCATCTTTGTCCACCAGTTTGATCCATTCAGGTCGATTTGTGGACCATTTACAATCCACATGAAAGCCAGACAGTATCACATTGTCAGGTAACCAGCGACATGGAGGCACTGCTCCTTCTCATGTGACGCTTCATATTTATGCCTCTGATCATCTGCTGATACGGCATTTGTGTGTATAAGAACAGTAACAACAAAAGTATAATGAACTACTAAGTGGGACAGAGGAGCAGGAAGCTGAGTATTAGAAAGGAAAAGACAGAACTGTGTAGATGAGTGAGTCACATCTTTATGAAGCAGAGGATAACTCCCCGACTAAAGGTCAACCATGCATGAGAGAGATGCGATGGAGAGATAATGGAAAAGAAAGAAAGCAATACGGGGAGGCAGAGGAGTTACAGAGACATGGGTGTGGGGGTGTGTGTGGGGTGGGGTGGGGTGGGGGATTATTTCTTGACAAAGAACATCTCTGTCCATGTTGGTGTCTGGTGTCCCTTCTCCAGTGATTCAATATGTGTGAGTGAGTGTGTGCTTATGGACTGGCATATTATTCAGAGATTGCAGGAGGAAAAGGAAGCAGATACGAATTGAAAAATGTAATTTCGGGCCTGTTTACCTACAAACGCATTTCAAAGCCTCATAAGATACTCAAATATTGTTTTCAAGACAATATACTAGTGGTGTCAGATTAGACAGCATGTCATGTCACTGCATGAGGATTTTCTCAAGATCTACACGTGTTGTGTGTGGGCTCGTTTGAATCGAGACAAATTATTCTAAATAAAGATGTGTATTTTACTATGGTTTATTAAAGTTGGGCTTCTATTATTAAAGCGAAGTTACAAAGCAGAACGTGGCACAAAAGTCTCATCTGTATACTGTTTACATGCGCGTCGGTGTCAACTTTTTACGGTTTTATATCATCAAATTGCGTTTTGACTATACAGATCGAGTCATAGAATGTGATTGTCAGCCGATACCGATCTGTGGTAATGCTTTGGTTGATTTGGTTCATGGCTTATAACTCTTTAACAAAGACTTTTTAAAGATTCCTATGGGGAAAAAAATTAATGGGAAAAATACTTCCAGAGCCAAGGCCGCTCAAAAAGTGGATTGCACTCTATTAGCAACTGTCTAGAGCTACCCAGAACACCCTAGCAACCACACAGCAGTGTATTATGCTTCTAATTTGAAATCATTTGAAAAAAATATTCTTATGTAAATTGTTACATTCCATTCCATGCAACATGTTTCAAAACTATTTCTACAGAAATTTGTTCTACCTGTGTTTCATGAATGAGGTCAGTTACTATGCTTGCCACAAAACAAGCTCACATGCCCAAAATTCCCTCCAAAATGTTTCATGCTGCAGTACTTTGATCAATAAATCCATACGCAACATTCCCTAGAGCATGGCCCTTCCCCAAACCAAACCCCCAATGACCCCCCATCCCCCTACAGCCAGAATATCTGATGATCTTCAATGTGTCTGTCCATCTGTCTATGGTATAACTTACACACACACTCACACACACACACACACACACACACACACACACACACACACACACACACACACACACACACACACACACACACACACACACACACACACACACACAGTAGCCCTGGGCGAGGCCTGTCCTACTT
Source organism: Paracanthobrama guichenoti (assembly GCA_018749465.1). Classification (NCBI taxonomy): domain Eukaryota; kingdom Metazoa; phylum Chordata; class Actinopteri; order Cypriniformes; family Gobionidae; genus Paracanthobrama; species Paracanthobrama guichenoti. The sequence goes on from JAGHMJ010003054.1 coordinate 246,272, forward strand.
GGGCTGAGCTTATACCTCTCCAATCTAATCATAGTTTCCTGCAGTATCTGAGTGTCCATTAGGTTTGACAAAGCCTGTTTATTACGGACCCCAATTGAATCAAAGATAATCCAATCAGAAGAATAATTTTATAGCTAGCCGGCGAACAGAGCTGACAGGGCCAAGTCTTCGTTCTAATGTGCTTTTACTCAATTTTACAATATTCTCTGGGCTGTTTTTGTGTTCTTTATTTTGGAATAGTTTTAGTAGCTATAATGACAACCTAGATGGAATCTGTAAACTTTTTCCACAAAAGTGTGGGCACAGATGTATAGGCCAGCTAATGCTGTAACTAACTTGACCCTAAATAGTAAACACATAAGAAGACATTTTGAAGAATTAACTGTTTTTATCCACACAGTGAATGTCAATGGGGTCCAACTTTTTCTAAATAGGTTTTTTTGTGCATTAATTTTAGAACAACGAATAATGAAAGATGTGAACTATCCCTTTAAATTACTAACTTAAACACAATTAACCTTATTCAAGAAGAACTCATTTATTTATATATATATATATATATATATATATATATATATATATATATATATATATATATATATATATATATATATATATATATATACAGTATTGAATTCCATGAATTCATGAATGAGCCCCTAGTATGACTCAATCCTTCCTGGCTAATTGTGGCTAATTTGAAATAACAACTACATAATTAATTTTATAAGCCTTTTAACTTCATTTATAAACCTCTCGTGCCATTTCACATACTAAAACAGCTTTTTAGCAACTAACATATTTTGTAAACTGTCTTTTTCTTTGTCTTTGTCCCTTTCCTCCAACAGATGTAGATCCTCCTAACAGCTCAACCTCTCCTTCTCCTTCTCCTCCTCCTATTCCATATGTTACACCTGCTCCTTCTCTTCCTACTTTTTCTTCTCCTGCTCCATCAGTTGTCTCGTATACAGACAAGTCTCCACCCGACAGTCCTACGGAGAGCGTGACCACGGCTGACCCTGGGCTGAAGAGACTCCATGGGCTGAGCGACAACCTCATTCCCATCTACACCTCCATACTGGCTGCAGTGCTGTTGGGCCTGGTGGCCTTCATCATCTTTAAACGGTGAGGAGGATCGGAATTATTCTCTCCCGTGATGTTCTTCTCTCAACTCACAAAGCACACTGCTATGTAGGCTTTAGTTCAGCTATTTTTATAAAGTAAAAAAGGAGGGAAGGAAAAAACGCTTCTAGGCTGTTTTTCCATCTGATCCATCACGAGCACATTGTTTATTATGTGGGGTAAAACAGAACCACTGGTCCCAGATTAGATTAAAAAACATTTCTGAAGTTAATTTCTGATTGGATGAAGCACATTCAAAACTTTAAAGGGTACATAACACACAGTTTCTGCCAATCTCATGTTAATATCGAGTACCTACAGTATTGTTCAAAATAATAGCAGTACAATGTGACTAACCAGAATAATCAAGGTTTTTAGTATATTTTTTATTGCTACGTGGCAAACAAGTTACCAGTAGGTGCAGTAGATTCTCAGAAAACAAACAAGACCCAGCATTCATGATATGCACCCTCTTAAGGCTGTGCAATTGGGCAATTAGTTGAAAGGGGTGTGTTCAATAAAATAGCAGTGTGGCATTCAATCACTGAGGTCATCAATTTTGTGAAGAAACAGGTGTGAATCAGGTGGCCCCTATATAAGGATGAAGCCAGCACTTGCTAAACATGCATTTGAAAGCCTGAGGAAAATGGGTCGTTCAAGACATTATTCAGAAGAACAGCGTACTTTGATTAAAAAGTTGATTGGAGAGGGGAAAACCTATAAAGAGGTGCAAAAACTTATAGGCTGTTCAACTAAAATGATCTCCAATGCCTTAAAATGGAGAGCAAAACCAGAGAAACGTGGAAGAAAACGGATCAAAATGGATCGAAGAATAACCAGAATGGCAAAGGCTCAGCCAATGATCACCTCCAGGATGATCAAAGACAGTCTGGAGTTACCTGTAAGTACTGTGACAGTTAGAAGACGTCTGTGTGAAGCTAATCTATTTTCAAGAATCCCCCGCAAAGTCCCTCTGTTAAAAAAAAGGCATGTGCAGAAGAGGTTACAATTTGACAAAGAACACATCAACTGGCCTAAAGAGAAATGGAGGAACATTTTGTGGACTGATGAGAGTAAAATTTTTATTTTTGGGTCCAAGGGCCACAAGCAGTTTGTGAGACGACCCCCAAACTCTGAATTCAAGCCACAGTACACAGTGAAGACAGTGAAGCATGGTAGTGCAAGCATCATGATATGGGCACGTTTCTCCTACTATGGTGTTGGGCCTATTTATCGCATACCAGGGATCATGGATCAGTTTGCATATGTTAAAATACTTGAAGAGGTCATGTTGCCCTATGCTGAAGAGGACATGCCCTTGAAATGGTTGTTTCAACAAGACAATGACCCCAAACACACTAGTAAACGAGCAAAGTCTTGGTTCCAAACCAACAAAATTAATGTTATGGAGTGGCCAGCCCAATCTCCGGACCTTAATCCAATCGAGAACTTGTGGGGTGATATCAAAAATGCTGTTTCTGAAGCAAAACCAAGAAATGTGAATGAATTGTGGAATGTTGTTAAAGAATCATGGAGTGGAATAACAGCTGAGAGGTGCCACGAGTTGGTTGACTTCATGCCACACAGATTTATTTAAAACGCAGTTTTAAAAAACTGTGGTCATACAACTAAATATTAGTTTAGTGATTCACAGGATTGCTAAATCCTAGAAACAAAAACGTTTGTACAAAATAGTTTTGAGTTTATACAGTCAAAGGCAGACACTGCTATTTTTTTGAACACACCCCTTTCAACTAATTGCCCAATTGCACAGCCTTAAGAGCGTGCATATCATGAATGCTGGGTCTTGTTTGTTTTCTGAGAATCTACTGCACCTACTGGTAACTTGTTTGCCATGAAGCAATAAAAAAATATACTAAAAACCTTGATTAATCTGGTTAGTCACATTGTACTGCTATTATTTTGAACAATACTGTATAGAGTAGTATTGCATCCTTCATCCTTCATCTCCAAAGAGTCTTTAGTTTTATCATATTTATTAAAGACAGATACGCTGTACCGATTCTTTCTGAAAACAGCCGAGCTTGTGCAGGCATGCAGTGGGCGGAGCTAAAGAGTCACACACACACACACACACACACACACACACACACACACACACACACACACACACACACACACACACACACACACACACACACACACACACCATACATACACCATACATCATGGCATTATTCCTGGATAACTTTTGATTCACTATATGTTCGTGTTGTTCACATTATATGCACTTACTCGTCGATTGCCAACAAAACACAGACATTTGATGCAGTTTCACTCACCGCCTGCGGTTTCGACTCATGACCGGGAACAAACAAACACACTTGCAAAACGCCGTTGCTGCGCCGGGAAAAACAAACTGCATCCACTGTTTCCTTAATGCTGGGTTATTTGGGAAGTTGAACAAGGTTATCTTTCCCTCACAACCAGAAACACACTTCTCTAGTGACATTGTTGATTTCTTGGTCTAAAAATAAAATGACAGCGCTGCCGATGGATTCTGTAACCCAAACGAAGCTCGTCGATGGGCACACACGCTCATCCGGGAGAAGTGCCCATACAAGCAATTCCGCCCTTTATGGTATCATTCAGGGCCATACTCGAAAAAAACGTTACGAAACTTATTCGAATCCTGAAGGAGTGTATTTGGCACAGAAAAACTTTTTTTTGGCCATGTTTAGCATGAAAATCCAACTCTTTAACAGTGTAAATAAGTCAGAATGCATGAAATAGCATTATACCCCCATATATATTTATTATAATAGCATTATAATAAATATATGTTTTTGCAGACTGATAACAGTGTACAAAAAATAATGGTTTCTGAGCTGACACAGATAGCGGTTGTGGAGGAAGGGGTCATAAAATATTAAAATCACTGCTGGAGGGTGTAACATTGACCCGCTTTGGTTCCTTAAGGGTGTGAATGTCCTGGTACTTTCAAAGCGTTGCTTGTTTGGGTGGTCCTATATCTCAGTTTCTGGCTCAATCTATGGGGTGTGTCTGGGCGGGACTAGAACAATAGCAGAGGGTGGAAGAGTGGTGCAGAAACGTCACACTTTAGGTCAGAAGTGAATAATGATTTTGATAATAAAAGCTTCTGATGTTTGCTTTGATGTCTTTTAGGTGGAACAGCTGTAAGCAGAATAAGCAAGGAGCCAATAACAGAGCATGCAGTGCAAACCCCAGTCAGACTCCTTCTCCTGAGGGAGAGAAACTCCACAGTGACAGCGGCATCTCAGTGGACAGTCAGAGCCTGCAGGAGGGCCAGGGGCCTCCACATACAGGTACAAACCCTTAGGTCAGGGGTCGCAACCTATGGTGATTGCTGGCACGTGAGCAAAAGCGAGAGAAAGAAATCTGTCCGGCATACAGATCTACAGTTTGAGGTAATATTTCCTCATAGTAACACAGCTTATGGTAACACTATAATACGTATACTGTAATAAACTAGTAGTACTTACAAATAATTTGCAAACTATTAGTTTATAGTTAATGAATCATTTATAAACTGTAGTTAATACATTAACAGACTTTATACGAATAGTGAGTTCTTCATTCATTATTACTGTAATTAACAAATTATTATTGTTTAATTAGCTCATATGTAAAGAGTTAGATAATGCTTTGTTAACAACGTATTAACAGTAAATAGTTCTCACTTTAGATTAGGTCATGGAAAATGGGAAAAAGACATAGGTGCTTTAAATAAACCTTTATTAGACAGTGACCTCTTAATAATAATGCAATTAATATCCAATAAAAGTTGGTTTAAAGCACTTAATTCTTAGTATTCAGTCAAGTTTTCAGTGAATGGCAGCCCAAAATTTGAAGCCCAAAAAAATGTGTCCATCCATTATAAAAGTACTCCACACGGCTCCGGGGGGTTAATAAAGGCCTTCTGAAGCGAATCGATGGGTTTGTGTAAGAAAAATCCATATTTATAAAAAAAAATATCTAGTTTCGACGGACCACCTTTCGTATTCAACTTACGAAGAAAGTGTAACACCTCTCGCAGTTCAAAATGCTTACGCTTACGATGTCACGTCACACTTTTTTCGTAAGTTGAATACGGAAGGATGCCATTCACTACCATTATAAAGCTTGGAAGAGCCAGGACATTTTTTTATATAATTCCGATTGTATTCGTCTGAAAGAAGAATGTCATGTACACCTAGGATGGCTTAAGGGTGAGTAAATTATGGGGTAATTTAAATTTTTGGGTGAACTATCCCTTTAATGCTTAATTAATGCTTAATTATTAGTGCAATCCACCCTTAAAGTGCCTTAATGTACTAAAACAGTGATATTAAATGATCAAATTCATTTCTGCATACTATATACAGGCGAGCAGATGAGTCCAGAATATGAACGCAACACGTTTTCTTTATTATGGTGTTCAATTGAAAAAAAGCTTAAAAAGAAACATAGTGTTGCATTTATGTTCTGTGTTCATCTGCTTGCCTGTACGAAGAACGAAGAATGTATGCATCATCAATAAGGTATTTATTGAATTTGGTCTCTTGATCACTACATTAATATTTACTACAAATGTGGTAAAAATGACTGGCGGGCAATGGAGGAAAGCCTTGTTTTGCACTCCAGGTGGGCGTTCCTATAAGTGTGTGACGTCACGTGAAAACTATGATTGTAATTTTATTCATGTAATTTTCCCATTTTCCATGACTTAATAAAAAAACAGTATTTACAGTTAATAAAAAAGCAATTTGTACACAGCTTTTCTTTCTCATGAAACCACCCACATGCCAACAAAATAAATTGAAAGCAAATCATAAGCTGTTGTGTATCTGCTCACCAGGGGCCTCATTTTAAAACTTTCCATAGATTTCAACCTTAAAGGGTGCGTACGCACAAAAGCTAGATTTTGCGTATGCACAAAAGTTTTCAGATTTATAAAACCATGCGTACGCTAGAACCTGCACAAATCTTTATAAAACCAAGTCAGCGGAAGATTGTGCGTATATGCATCTCCACCCCGTCTCCTCCACGAAATATCCATATATAGAGCTTACAACGCCTAGTTTTACTATGCATAACCTCATCTGCATATCATTTGCATCATCCACATGATACCATGTAAATAGGTTACAAGACATTAGTAAAATATGAGATACGAATGTGCCGTCTCATTGCATTGCTACAAATCATTCAGTAGAATATCCTTGCCTTATTTTTGGATAAATAAATAAAAATATTTTATAAATTTTTTCCCACTATTTGGCCAGTGGAAAAATAGCCTATTTTTGCTATTATTGCGTTATATTTTTAATGGAAACAGATAGGCCTTATTGCGCATTATTGATCATTATTCGTGCAAAAATATTTTGTCAGACCATGAGTTGCCACAGGAAGAGTGTTTAAAAGCATTGCATCCACTACAAATATTTACATTCATTAGAATATGAAAATTTTTATAATTTCTGGATAACGATTTAATGTAATTTAAGTGCTTAACTCCATTAATGAGAATGACATTTAATTTACTTTAATGTGCATGTCAGATGTAAAACAGAGCTTAAATCATTCTTTTATCTATTTAAACAGTTATTGTGAACATGCACTGTATTTATGATTAGGACTCATAATGAGGATTTAAAGTAGTTTTTCTTCATCCGTGTCAGTCCCTCAACTCACATCAGAGTCGCCTAAATGCTCTGTCTCCAAAATATTTGTACGCATGGGTCAGAGTTTGTTTTTATAAATCACAACTTATGCGTAGGAAGTGGCGTACGCCTCTTCCAGGGCCTGTTTTGTGCGTACGCAACGGTTATAAATAAGGCCCCTGAATCCTTCTGTAACTGGCAGAGAAAATTACCGTTGTTAATTTTAATTAGCCAGTCCCTGAACTCATTCTCTCAAATGGCTTGGGAATACAGGGAATGCTGGATAGTTTGGTATGTTAATGGATATGACAGTGATAATGTATTTGGTCTTGGGCGGACTAGATCTGCTGCTGTTACTGCGCAAATACAGGGATTTGCTTCTTTGTAGTCTTGTTTTAATTATATTAATCCAGATGGCTAAATGCATTTTCTTTGTTTTAGTGGTCAAGATAGATGGAAGTTCAGCCCTGTCCTTGCCCTTACACACACGGGAGGAGGTTGAGAAACTGCTGAATTGTACCTGTGAAGGGGAGGAGTCAGGGGCCAACGAGGAAACCGACTGGTGCAGTCTGGCCGGGCTACTTGGATACAAAGAAGAACACATTGCTAACTTCAAGCAGGAAGAGAGGCCCATCCAGGCCCTTCTGTCTCATTGGGCGAGCCAGGATTCGGCTAATATTGATACGCTTTGTACAGCACTGAAGAAGATCAATAGGGAGGATATTGCGCAGAGCATCACAGTCAAACCAACTGCTACATCCACCGTATGAGAGAACAACCACACGCTCACAAAATCACACTTTCAAGTGTGCTCCCAAATACACACCTTACATTGCCTTCAGCATACTTCGATGTTGATGTATCACTGTTGAAGTTGTATCACTATATCCTTAACTTTAGGCTGTAAACTCAAGTGCCGTTTCCCTTTAAACCCTTGATTATGACCAAACTACATGCAAAGAATGCACTGTTCTGTAAATATAGTTTGCATGTTCCTTTAATTTGAGGAAATTATTCATGTGTTTCCTGAAGATATTCAGGATAAATGACTCAGAATCATTCATTTTACGTTTAACACATTTAAATATCACAAATATACAAACTACACGCCACATCCAACTTTAGCCTACTAATGAATACTCTTAATAAGTTTCTTTTTTTTTTTATTCTATGATTCCATTTGTCTGCCTCACTATACAGTATAGAAACTGCTATGTAACATCCTTAAAACATATGCTAATGATATGTCAAATGTGGCCAGTTCAGTCATTCGCTAAGTGTACCATATCCACTGATTATATCACGTCAGAGTTTGACCCCTCATGTACACAGTCGATGTTGTGCTTCTGTGCTTTAAATATGACCAGTGACAGTATGAGAAGGACGTGTCATATAAAAATTAATAAGACAAATCACAATGCTCAGTATGGAGGCTGTGGAAATGTTATGTGAGCTAAAAAAGCTAGATTTATAATGCTGTTGTTGTCAGTTTATTGCTGAATTGATTGTAAACTAAACCATGATTTACTACTTGCTATTGTTTTTCAGTGCCAGGTAGTATTAGGTGTTGCAGTTTGGTTGGAAGGCAATGAGAGTTGAGGTGAGGATCTAGCGATATTTATTTAATGAGAACAAAAACACTCTTGAACACAGGAGAACAGGAACACCTGAAACCCACAGGAGCAAACCAATTGCTCATCGTTTAAAAAGAATGTTCAAAAAGGGAACTAAAACACAGGTCTATTTTCCTTTTTCCTATGCCCCATGACGTTTTGTGCAAATTATGGGAGTAACTCTGTGGTGGTTGAGGAGAGACCCCTGATATGAATGTAAAGCACTTTGGGTGTAGTAAAGCGCTATATAAATTACATTTCATAAACTGAATAAACAATAAGAGAAAGGATCGCTCAATGAACGCAAGAAGCATTTAAAAAACTGGGTACAATGAGATGCCTTTATCCTACTCACCCAAATAAATCAGACAATAACTACTGTATTTACCTGCTTTAGAAACATAATAGGGATTAGAAGTGAAAAGGGGAGGCAATTACATTTTAAAGCGTCCATGTGAAAACAAACCTGGAATGAGTCGTAAGGACTTGGGGAGGAAAACGAGATTCTTGAGAGATGCATTCCAGTGAATCATTCATGGGATGAATCGTAAATTAAACCGGGAAAACAGACCACAAATGCACAGTATATGTTTTTTTTTTCATACTGTACAGAAAACAAAGGTAAAAAAATAAATAAAAAAAAATCAGGAGGAAAAGATTCTGCCATAGGTATTGTTATACCATATCACATTAAAATACCAATCGTCACGATATTCTCCTGACATGAAGGAAATTTTACAGCTCATTCAAACTGACAGATAAGGATTATTTGTAGTGCAACCTTTTGACTTGAAATTATTTGTGTGTTTCTTTTTGAGTGGAACTTCCCCAAACCAGAAGTGCCTCCCATAATCTCAGGCCCCATCCACAGACGCGTTTAGCTGTATATGTTAAAATCTTGTATCATATCAACGTTTCGTCCACATGGATCCAGCGTTTTGGGAGCATGAAACTGATATTTTTTGAAACCGGGTCCCAGAGTGGATAAATCTGGAAATGACACCCTTTCATGTGTACAGCCAATCCGTATATTTTGTGAAACGGTGATGGCATCACACCACGTCCCGTGCGGGAAAGACTAGAAAGGGATACAGCTACGGGCACTGGGCATGCGCACATCAATACTGCCTCATTTAATTACTGTATTTGCATTATTGTAAGGGTAGGTTTAGGGTTAATAAAACACATCTGGTAAGTAGCAAATGTATTTATTGTTATTTTATTGTGAGATTTTGCCTCACTTCTACCATTCCACAACTCTTCTTCTCTGTTTTTAGTGTATTTCTGTGGCAGAATTACAGCGCTACATACTGGCCTGGCATGTATACTACATCGTTTTGAGTCGGTTTCAGTGCTCTCGTGTGAACGCAGATATTTCTTGAAACGAGAAAAAAAAAAAAGATCAGATAGGGAAAACTCTGGCTTCGTGTGGATGGGGCCTAAAATGCAGAAGGCTTGTTAGGAAAAAGGTGGATATAAATAGAATAAACAAACTAAACAAGACACAGGTGAACATAATCAGGAACTATAGAAACAAATGAGTTAACCGCCACGTAGATGTTACGGTATTACGCAGAGAGATGCAATGGTAAAAAAAATAAAAAGAAAGAAACATCAGAGAGAGGTCAAACTATAGGAAGACACTGGGCCCTGTTTTAACGATCTAAGCGCATGGCCTGAAGCGCAGGTGCACTTAGGGCGTGTCCAAATCCACTTTTGCTAGTTTAACGATGGAAAAAAAAGTCAGTGCAACAGGCGCATTGTCCAAAAGGGTTGTACCTAGTCTCTTAATGAGTCATGGGTGTGTTTTAGGCGTAACGTGCAATAAATCAATCAGAGTCTCATCTCCCATTCCCTTTAAAAGCCAGTTGTGCTTGCACCATGTCGGATTCGCTATTTACATGGCGGAATTTGCGAGCGGAAAGACCGAATGCTTCTCTAAACAGGAATCCTGCTGCGCTGTGTGTGTAATAAGCAGAGTGTATGCACCCACCTTTACGTGGCCTTTAAGTAACACAAAAAATACTGTGCTATTGACTCTAGACCAGGCTCTTGTTGGTCAATGGCGCAGTCATTTTCAGTTGCCTCAAGTAGCAACGCACCAACAATGCGCCTGAACACACCTCGTTTTCAGACCAGCATGCACATGGGCGAACAGATGGGCCCGAGTGCAATTGCTATTTAAACAATGTGGCGCTGGACATGAAAATGATAACCGCTGGGCTGAAACTAGCAAATAAGACTTGCGACAAGTGCCGTCGGAATTGTGCCGCGTGTATGATAGGGCCCATTGTCTTTTTATCAGATGCTTTCTGATGCCACATGACAGGATGTTGAATTCCACCCCACGTTATGTCTATCAGTCAAAAAACAGTAGTAATAAATAATCATGATTCCAAATATAAACTAGATCGTTACAGTTTCTGAAGATGTATTTGCCTTTGGATGATTGCTAGGTCTTGATAGAGCTCGGGCCCACCAGGTGAAAACTGTAAGCCTAAATGATAGCAAAAATGTTGATTGATGTATAATTTATGCCAAAGTTTGTTCAGACATCTTACTAAAGTATGTTCATTGCATGATGTCTGCATCTGGGCAGGTAACTCACAACATTCTAGAATTTAATAAGCAGGAGGTATTGTCATCCTGGTGGTCCGGCTGAAAGATGATAGCGGTCTCTTTTTTTGTTTTTTTACTTTTTTCTTTGTTACAGCGGTAACCTGACACTGGTCACTACCTGGCTCAGGTCATCACCATGACAAAAGCGCTTGGCCATGCAGTCTGTGACCCAGATAGAAAAATGTTAAAGACACAAATACACCCATAAACACTCAACAAAGAAACAAGCTTCCCTGTAAAATTAACCACTGACTGATATGGACGTCAAGAGTGATTAAAAGTGACTCTTTTGAAGGCATAATACAGGGTTCCCACGGTCATGGAAAACCTGGCTATATCAGGGAATTTTAAAACGGTTGTTGATTGGTCAGAAGTGTGGGAACACTGAAGGACTTCGAAACCAGGAGAACAACTTAAAGAATATCTTTTGTGCTTATTGTAATGTTGGACTCTAAGATTCAGTGACATGTTAATGGATACTGTACCAAGAATTGAAGTGATCCAATATAACGGTTTGGTTTTGCAACTGATATATTTGGTTCAGATGCTGAAGTTGGTGATAGAGTGATGACAAGTAAATCAATTCAAAAGAAATCTCCAGGGCTTTATAGTTTCTCAGGGTTTGTCAAATGTCGTCAGTATATCAGTGGCCTTATAATGGGGTGTTAAGGTGGCACACAGGTCGCAAGAAGCACTAGCTGAAGTTCACTTCAGCACAGACATTTGGACTCAAAGAGCTTTTGTACAAGTATGGAAGAAGATCAGTTTGAGGAGGGAGAATTGTTTACCTGTTATGCAGAATATATGAAACAACATTCTCAAGCTGCATGATTGTCAGTATTCATAGATTCTTGTTATGTCCATTCGGTTTAAAAAAACAAACAATGCAGCTGCGTACATTATTAATATCTTTGAATATTAAATTCACCCTACATAGTGATTAACTTTTTTGGCTATATATTTTTGGAAAAATTCAAACACACTGTTATTTGTATCTTAAAATGAAGGCATTCTCCATTTCTGGATGTGAATTTGTTTTTTCTTTTTAATTCATTTTCTTTTCTTTTTTTTTTCTTCTACCAGATTAGAGTGTAGCACTTACAAAGTATAATATACATTTTGTATAACAAATTCCTGAGATTAATATCAGGTCTGTGTTGTTTTTGTTCTGTTTAGTATGTACATTCTTTTGCTGTGTGTATGATAACTGCTTTCATTCCGTGTTTATTCATAGCCTCAAATGCTTGGTTGACCACAAACCCAACAAGCTCAAAGAAAATCACATGATTTGCCTTTAAATGATTTGCCATCATCTTTATTATTTGACAAACATGCCGTTTTGGTTTAAATTTATTTGCAGAATATTTTTGTAGTGTTCACAAAATCAGAGTACATATCTCTGAGATGGATGTACTAAAGTGGCACATTGCTCTCTGACAATCAACTAAAAGCATACTTGTGTAGCTGTTGGAATATGGAGTTGACCAGAAACCATTAATACCCAGAGACTGAATCTTGCACTTGGTAGAGGAGCTTTGCGAGATGAGTGTGAGGAGCATGAGGGTGAGCAGAGGTTTTGTCTGGCTTATTTGGACACAGGTTCTGCAAGAAGAAACAATACTGAATGTTACTTGTATTTACTGTTATGTACACTGTATCATATAAATGTGAATTTACTAGAGTTCATAAAGTAGGTTTAATGCAGTTATAATACAAACAAGACATAATAAACTAAATAAGATTGCAACTGTGCATTTGTCCTATTTTTTTTCACAAATACACACACTAAAAGTGTTAAAAATTTGTTTTAAATGACCTGACCATGCTGTAAGTTTTTACATATCAGGTCACTGTATCATAGGGGTTTATTTGGATGAATTTCACTGGTGTTTCAGGTCTCCTAACACTACTGAGTTCATTTGACCTGTAGTTCTCACTTCTCTGAGGATTTGGGGTATTAGGAAAACTGTTGACACAACGGATGTCTTATCCCCCCTGTGATGTTCAGTTTTGGGCCAATAAACAGACTGTCACTGGAGCCAACATTCCTCTGTGTGTGTGTGTGTGTGTGTGTGTGTGTGTGTGTGTGTGTGTGTGTGTGTGTGTGAGTGAGTGAGTGAGTGAGTGAGTGAGTGAGTGAGTGAGTGAGTGAGTGAGTGAGTGAGTGAGTGAGTGAGTGAGTGAGTGAGTGAGAAATGTCATTTTTGTCATTATTTGTTCACCCACCCCTTGTGAAAAAGAAGTACAGTTTAGCATACTTTAAGAAAAGTACTTATTACAGAAATATATACTTTAAACGAATATGCGTAAGTATGAACTATATGTAATGTTTTTGGACACTTAATTATGTTATTTGCAATTAAATGTTTTATAGTCTAAATTTACATTAAATGCAATTAGTTAAGCTTTTTGACTCGATTAAGTAGGTCTATATAGTCAAACCAAAATGTATTCATTATCACAATTTATTCGCTGTAGTTTAGAAAATGGTAATAAAATATGACAAGAACTCAGAGTTAAACTGTGTCAGAAAAAATTCTATATCTTGATAATGTCAGATAACTTTGATAGAAAGGTATGTAATGGGTTGAGTTGACAACCCATTCAACCAATCAACCAATCAGCTGTTACATTTAAGTACACAGTTAGATCATTTCAATTTAGGTTAACCAATGACCAAGCAATGCTTCATTTTGTTCAGTCTGTGGTGTAAAAGGTCACATTAGCAATTAAAGAAAAAACACGAAAGCAAAACATGGTCAGGTCATGGTCAAATTACATGTCTGTAATTTTAGTTACATAGTCTTTGAAATATGATTAAAATGTACTTTAAAGTGTACCAAGTGTACTGAAAAGCATTTATGGTAAACTAAAATATACTTTAAATTAAAAACCTATTATGCAAAATTCACTTTTACATGGCGTTTGAACGTTAATGTGTGTCGGCAATGTGTACACAACCACTAATGGTAAAAATCCACCCACTCCTCTTTTTTTAATCTAAAGATTCTAGCGTGTCCAGCGGCATGGCAAAGTTGAGATTTGTTTAACTTTATGCAAATCAAGAGCGAATTTCAGGAGCGACAACCAATAGGAGTGAAGTCAGGGGAGCGCTCGTGATCTGTATCGGCAAGAATAAAGGAGAATCTCCTTTTAGCAGTCAGCAACTGTCCTATAATTTATGACATCTCCATGTATGTGTGTTGTTTCTGAGCCTGAATGGTTTTGTGAGCCCAGATAGACCGGCATTTGCCCTTTTACTGCAGTTAAATAGCTGTGATAGGAAGGAGAACTCGTTTCTCGTTCATCATTAATATTAGGCATTTTATGTACTGATTCCATCCCTATTTAGTCTTTTCCTTCCAAAATGTTTGTTTGTAGCGGCAAGAAACCATAGACTGTATAAAACAATGGACTTAATTAAGTCCGCGACATCCCCCGTAGGTTTCTGAAGAGCATTTTTGAAGCCCAAAGTAGGCGGAGATTCACCCCCTCACAGTTGTCACGAAGGGCAGAATTAGCTATATAGACCAAAACCACATTTTGTACCAGGCTGTAAGCTTATTTTTTTCTGCTATAAAGTTGATAGCATGTTCTGTAGCTTAGCAATGTTTCTGAGGTACTCACACCGACAGCAAAAGTGGGAACTACGTAAGGCTGCTATTTATTGACTATAGCTCAGCCTTTAACACCATAGTTCCCATCAAGCTAACCTCCAAACTCCTGGATCTCGGCCTGAATTCTTCTCTCTGCCACTGGATTGAAGACTTCCTCACTGGCAGGCCTCAGGTGGTGAGAATAGGCCAGTTTACCTCCACCTTTTTTACATTTCACTGCCGGTTGTATATTCTGTATATAACTGTGTATGTGACAAATAAAACTCTTGACCTCCATCACCCTGAGTGTGGGAGCTCCACAGGGCTGTGTCCTGAGTCCCCTGCTCTACTCTCTCTACACGCATGACTGTTTGTCCACACACAGCTCCACCTCTATCATCAAATTTGCTGATGATACTGTTGTCCTCGGCCTAATTTCCAACAACAATGAGACGGCATACTTGGACGAGGTGGAGCATCCAACATCATGGTGCAAGGACAACTGTCTCTCTCTGAATGTTGGCAAGACCAAAGAAATGATTGTGGACTTCAGGAAGAGACAGCAACGGACATACTCCCCTCTCATGATCAGCGGACCACCAGTAGAGAGAGTGAGCTGGGTGTACCTGGGTGTAAACATCTCTGAGGACCTGACCTGGACTGCTCACATTCAGACACAGGTGAAAAAAGCCAGGCAAAGACTGTACCACCTGCGCCAGCTGAGGAAATTCAGGGTTTCACCAGCTATCCTGAAAACGTTCTATTTAGGGGCGATAGAAAGTGTATTAACTCAGGGCATCACAGCGTGGTATGGGAACAGCACCAGTCATGACAGCAAAGCCCCGCAAAGAGTTGTGCGCTTATCCGAGCGTATCTCAGCTTACCGCTCTCCCGTCTCTGCAGGACGTCTACACCAAACGCTGCAAAGGTAGAGCTACTAAGATCATCAAGGACTCTAATCACCCTGCAAACCCTCATTTCACGCTGCTGCCACCTGGTAAGCGCTTCCGAAACCTGCCTGCCAAAACTGAGAGACTCAGGAGGAGCTTCTTCCCCCAGGCCATCAGACTCCTGAACTCAGTCACTTAACATCACGTGACTTCACTTCAGGATAAACATACTGACATTGCACTGCACTTTCTGTTCTCGTTGTTACTGTGTAACAACCTGTTATAAACCTGTTTGCACATTATACTTTGTACATTTCTGTTAACCACATATTTATAAGTCTACAGTTTACTCACTGCACAGTTTGTTTCACTTATTTTATTCCACTTCTTTATTTTTATTTTATTTTTTTCTACTTGATTTATTTATAATTCTACAGATACATATATATATAGTACTTTTTTATTCTATTTCTATTATAATTTCCTCCTTGTGTTTTAACTGTGAATTTGCACTGTCCATGGAGCGGACCTGTTTACATTTCACTGCCGGTTGTATATTCTGTATATAACTGTGTATGTGACAAATAAAACTCTTGAATCTTGAATCTTGAGGTGGAAGAAGATTGTTTTAGTAACATATTGAAATATGATATATATTTTTTTAATTGCTACGGTACAGAAGGTTCGGAGACAAGAAGTACAGGTTAGTTATCTTTAAGTTTATTGAGCAACCAGCTTTGCAAACGGGAGTGCAGGTGTGTGGTGTTGTAGTTCCTGGGAGTTTGGTGATGAGATCCTGGATAACACAGTCTTTATACTTGCAGGTGTTGATCGCTGGAGATAGGCGGGCAGTGGAGGAAACACTGAGGACACACACACAACGCTGGAACATGATGGAGACTTGGAGGTAACAACAGGTTGGAGGTAAGTATAATCAGGGAAGTCCTTGAAGTAAGCATAGAGGTAAGTATCTTTTACAAACGAGACCGGACAGTGAGTGAGTGTGTGTGAGTGTCTTTTGTACTGTGGGTGATTGCTGTGATGTGCTTGTGTGACGTGGGAGCCTGGCGTGTCTGTGACATTACCCCCCCATCTCCACGGCCCGCTCCTGAGAGCCGAGGACCCCGACCGGTACCGTCCTCCACGATGAGTGGGAGGGGGGCTTCTTCGGCTACGCTAGGCTCTGTGGGAACAGAAATAGAGGGAAAGTGAGGCTTCAGGAGGGAAATGTGGAATGTGGGATGAATTCTGTACTGAGGTGGGAGTTGGAGTTGATATGTGACTGGGTTGATCTGCTTCACGATGGGAAAGGGGCCAATGAACCTGGGACTGAGCTTCCTGCATTGCAGACGCAACCTGATGTCCCTGGTGGACAGCCAGACCTTCTGACCTGGCTGGAATGTGGGGGCATTGGATCGACGAAGGTCGGCTGTCATCTTGCATGTGAGGTATCCATTTGTGTATTATAAAAAACAGGATATAACAGGCAGATGTTCCAAGGCCGAACAATTGATTTGTGCGAAGAAAATTCCCAAAAAAAACGATCATAAGCACATTTCAAAAATTGCAGCCCAAAGAAACATTGTCAGCTTTGATAGTGAAATTGCATTGGCTCTCGTATGAAGAGTTGGGTGTATCTTTTGAATGAGATATGACTGATACCCCTTTTCCACCAAGGCAGTGCTGGTGCTGGTTCGGAGCCAGAGCCTAGTTTCAAATCGTTTTTTTGTCTTTCCACACCCAAAGCACCATCTCCGAACCAGGAAAAGTGGTTCTTAAGTAGCACCAAAACATTGCTGGTCTAGAAGCGCTTGTGTCAGGGGCTGGGGTTACCGTGACCAACAAGACAAACATCCGCCATTTTTGAAATAGCAGCTAATCGAGCAAATAGCTGCTCGATTGTAATCTCCGTCTATACAAATTACAGCGAGCTGCACGAATGTGTTGGATTCGCTGTGTTTTAATGCCGATGTAGGAACGTAATGCAATGTGCATCAATTGTAACGCAACGTTCGCCATTGTTGATGGAAGGCTTGTTGGAGATGCATCGGTGCTGTGCAGACTGATCGCTGCATGACATCAAAGTACAACGAGAGCATAAGACTCCTTATGCTTTTGAATCGTCCTCTGTGGTGGCTCTCTAGCATGTGGAAAGACAAACCGGTACTTAGAAGGCTCGTCAGTCGAACCAACTCAGAACCGGCACTAGCACTGGCTCTGAACTAGCCACCCGGTTCATTCTGGTGGAAAAGGGGTATGAGTGGAGTGTTTTTGATTCAAGGAGCGGCGGTCATAATTTCAGCGATTAAAACATTAAGATGAACTCAGTTCTTCACATAAAAATATCATATGACTTCAGAAGACTTGGAATGCAACATGAGTTAATACTTTTATACTGTTTTTGGTCAGTTTTTACAATAAATACCTGTGGTTGTACTTGAATTTGCCTGTTACATGTTTTATATTATTGAGAAGTGGGTACATTTAGGGTAGGAGTAGGGTTAGTTCCTCCAAATTATAAAAGTAGCATATAAATATTTATAAAATCATATCTACCTTACAAATGCGTCTTGATCTGATGCATAAGGCAAACAACTGAAATCAATGGAGTTCCCTGCGCGTCAGAAAATGATGCTAAAGGGGTACCCTGTGTGTTAAAAAGTGACGCCGAAGGGAACTGACCAAGCGTCAATATGTGACGAGTCATGTGAGACTGTGTTGCTCACTACAATGACCACATACAATGAAAAACACCACAAAAGAAGGCCATTGTAAGTGGATAAAAGCTTACAAACATTTCTAGAAGTTTGTTTAAATTTTCCTTCTTTTGTGTTATGAAAGTATTCCGCTTTTCTCTGCTGTTTTCTAAATTTGAATGAAATATTCACTACAATTTTGTTTTTTAAATAGATAGATATTTAGAAAAATAGATCGAATTTTTTTTAATAATTCACTGCGCCACTATTATTGTGCTATATGCTAATACACAAACAGATCCTTTAATGGTACGTTAAAAAACAAAACTCTGGCCGATGGCTTTACACGTCACTCAAGTAGTGTTTTCTTGTCTAAATGGATGTTTCTTGACCAGAATGGCCTGCAGTGTGGACCAGACTCTATGCTGATAGTCAAAAATCTGGATATGTGAGGCTTCTCATGCATAGTCTGCTGAATCTCCCACCAAGCTCCATATAACTGTTTCCCCCTTTGTAGACAAAAACAGACAAATAAACATGGGCTGCCCATGCCATGAAGTGCTTTGGAAGGCATTTATGGGAGAATGTGTGTTTGTCTTTGTTTGTATGTGTTTCTGCTCGTACTTCTCTTTGCTGTTGAGCAACATAATCATCTCTTGGCTCCTGACACAGCATGTGCACAGTCACATGCTTCTGAAGTGCAATTAAACGAATGTGGTTACAGACCAAACAATAAAATGGTTAATTGTGCATTAACCCTCTGAATTTCCTGCTCTTCCAAACAGAGTTAGCTCCATTTCTGGCCTCATAAAATGTTTCTTGATTCAATAATAAGAGGGAGGAATATTCTAATGATGACTGAACTTTTCTCATCTGTCATTTAAGATAAAGCAATGGGGAAAAAAATCTTTTTCTTTTCTATGTGTGCAGAAATTTTTTGCAAATTAAATGTTCCATATATTCTGACCCCATTTGCTGCTGTGATTATAAATTGCATTTATGACCTGTTTGCAGCTGCTGGAGACTTTCTCATCTTCAAGTTCCTCTTGACTTCCAGTTCTTAATAACATTTCAGATCATGAAAGCTGCAATCAGGAAGTGTTTAATATATTTTATAGTCTTTCACTTCCGTTTTCATTCCAGTCTTTCCATTTTAGTCTGGAAACTGCATGCAGGAAGCACTTAGATTTCTTTTTATAGCCTTCCGGATTTCAAGATTCAAAGATTTCTTCATGTTCTGATCCTCTAAGGAGTTAAGGTCTAAAGAGATCTGGAATTAATTTGAGTATAACAAGTCAGTGAGATTTGTGTGTGCGTGCGTGCGTGCGTGCGTGCGTGTGTGTGTGTGTGTGTGTGCACTGTCAAAAAAACTGGGGTACTTTTTGTACCTCTAAGTCAGGGGTAGGCAAGTTCGGTCCTAGAGAGCTGCTGTCCTGCAGAATTTAGCTCCAACTCTACTTAGCCACCACAGTATAAAACTCATGGCTCCCAGCATGCATTGCAGCATTAAGTATGTCACCATTGTTGAGATTCATATGCTGAAGAATTGAGATTCATTTGAACAGATTGTGTATTTTGTTAACACTGTAACAAAAACCACAAACGCACATAAAAATCCAAGATTCAAACTGCCCAACTGAAGTAAACACTGATCACCATAATGGTGACCAAACATTTTCAATAAAACATCAACATTTAAACCTCTGTTAATTCTCAATAAGAGCTTCTATAGATGTCGACTCACTAGAACCGAACTTGCCTACCCCTGCTCTAAGTAGAGGAAAACAATGGTATAATTGTATCCTAAGGACCAATTGTGTACCTTTAAAGGTACAGTTATACGTTTTGTTCCCCAAGGAACAAAATTGTACCTCTACTGTACCTTTTTTTAAGAGAGTGTGTGTATTTCTATCCCGGTGGGGACTTGAATGCACCCTGTCTCATGCATGGGGGACTCATGTCACCATGAGGAAACAAGCTTATAAATCATACAGAATGAGTTTTTTGAAAATGTAAAAATGCAGAAAGTTTTGTGTGATGGGTAGGTTTAGGGGTAGTGTAAGGTGATAGAATATACAGTTTGTACAGTATTAAAAACTATTACATCTCTTTAGAGTCTCCACAAAGATAGTGAACCAGACGTGTGTGTTTTATTTTCAAAATTATTTTATAAATTTATTCGGGTTTGGCATCACAGCATCTTTAGCTGTGTGTGTCCCAATTCAGAGGCTGCATCCTATGAAGTCCGCGTCCTTAAAAAGACGCACGTCACAAATGTGACGGTATAGCTGACTGCGTCGGCACGGCGAAGGCTGTCCCAATTCAAAGGCTCCTTCAAATGCGGCCTGCAAATGTGTTCTTCATTTCCAGTGAAATGAAGGCTACAACAGATAGATCCTTCGCAACCTTACCTGAATTAATTGCTTCCCAGTGACAACAGATTTTTAAAAGCAAATGTACAAATAATTTGGGGGACATGGAAATTGACTGATACAATTTTAAAAGATGAAAAAAGATTAACTCTAAGTTTAAAGTCAGAATTGTGAGATACACAATTCTGCCAAAAGTTTTGGGATGAACTTTAATGACATCCGATTCTTAAATCCATTGGATTTAATATTGAGTTGGCCCATCCTTTGCAGCTTTAACAGCTTCAACTCTTCTGGGAAGGCTTTCCACAGGGTTTAGGAGTGTGTTTATGGGAATTTTTGACCATTCTTCTAGAAGCGCATTTGTGAGGTCAGGCACTGATGTTGGACGAGAAGGTCTGGCTTCTAGGTCTCTGCTCTAATTCATCCCAAAGGTGTTCTATCGGGTTGAGGTCAGGACTCTGTACAGGCCAGTCAAGTTCCTCCACACCACACTCACTCATCCATGTCTAACCCATTCCATGAAGCTCTCTATGCACTTTTCTTGAGCTAATCTGAAGGCCACACAAAGTTTGGAGGTCTGTAGCTATTGACTGTAACTATCTGTAGGCGACTTTTGCGTACTGTGCGTCTTATCATACGCTGCCCCCACTCTGTGATTTTATGTGGCCTACCACTTCATGTCTGAGTTGCTGTTGTTCCCAATTGCTTCCACTTTGTTATAATACCACTAACAGTTGACCAAGGAATATCAAGTAGTGAGGATATTTCACAGGTGGCACGCTTGAATTCACTGAGCTCCTGAGAGCGACTCATTCTTTCACAAATGTTTGTAGAAGCGTCTGCATGCCTAGGTGCTTGATTTTATACACCTGTGACCATGGAAGTGATTGGAACACCTGAATTCAATGATTTGGAGGGATGTCCCAATACTTTTGGCAATATGTGTATCATATGTCATATCATATAATGTCACATCATACAGTGTTTCAGTAATATAACAGATCAATGGTGCAAAATGACATCTGAGTCAAAGAATTTTACTCAACTGTGATAAACTTCTAAATACCTCATTATTATTTCTAGAGTTTATGAATATAATAAAAAGTGATCACAAGATCCCGGTGGAAATGTGAAATGTGAAAACTCTCAGGCTTTAGCAGGCTGAAAACATCTGTCATAACCCCTTCCTCCAGTATTTAGCCTACTATACTCCACCCTCACAAGAAACTCACTCAACCAGTTGACACCCATAACCTTTCAACAACAAAAAAAGTGTGACAGGGCTTAAACAGCTTTCTTTTTAAAGGCGCTTTCAGAGAATCTGTCAGTTACAGTTTGTATAGTTTGACGGAAGTTAGTAACGTTTGATGGAATGGCACGCCTTCATAGTCTTTCTCAGTCTGTTTTACTTGGTTTTTATTTTCACTCTATGTACTGAGGCATTGAAGCTGTCAGGAATTAGCAATAGAAACATTCAGTTTGCTTGTCCTGTCATGCCACTCCTGACAACAGCTGAAAACACATTCAAAATGTAAAGTTATATATTAGATTACTGAATTAATGTCTGTAGAAGAAGGCTCTGTGTGTGTCTCTGTGACAGCTCTCTGCTTCTCATGAGCTCAGAACAGAGGGAGGAGAGAGAAAGAGCGTGACTGGGCCTGGATGTGCACTATTATCAGCATTTGTGTGGAGTGAACGTCCTGTTTTTGAACACCTGCCTCTCGCTCATTCACATAGTCTGCCTGTTTACTGCTCTCAATCAGTTTGTAAAAACAAAAACAAAAATCTTTTAATAAAAAGACTTTGTTAGATATAATAAGCATCAGGGCACATTTGATATGAACCTAATGAAATATTTTCATTTAGTTAGTGAAATTGAAGTTAGTTAAAGAAAGTGCTTTTGCTTAAATGCATAAAATGAAGTCGGGATGGTGATGTTGGGAGATTGCATAAAAATTATACCTTACTCAGGAGCCCCTAAAGGGACATGTTGATGGTAAAAAAAAAAAAAAAAGATGAGATGAGATGAGGGTGAAAATTATATTTTAAAACATTTACGTTCCTTCGAGAAACTTTATGTTTGTTTGCAAAACTTTTTGTATTGGAAATTGTTGATAATTGTTGATTTTTGTTGTATTGGATAATTGTTGATTTTGTTCCGGTTCCCAAAACGCACTGCCATCCGGTCCTCCACCACCTGGGTGAACTCCTCCGCGATGCCTGGCAGTGACATTGGATAGCCCTCGGTGGACAGCCCTCTGACTCCTCCGCCACCTGGTGGACAGCGACAGCTCCTCTGGGTTCGGGCAACCAACAGGAGTCCCCATCCCCTGCTCCTACTCATCATGGCGGAGGACAGCAAGCTCTGACCTTAGCAAACGGCTGCCCCTCCAGAACCTAAGCGGCCAGCAGTGAGTTAGACTGTCTTCTCGGCAACTCACTCCAGATCACCACCTCAAGCGTCAATGACGCCAGACTTTGCTCAGCCATGCTTGATGGCACCGCAGATTTCCCATAGCGGCGACGGCTCTATGACAGCGTGTTCCTCCTTCCTCCCGGGTTTTGGCACCAATGTAGAAGGAGGCGGGAACCGACGAATGCTCAAACACACTTTAATAAATAAACAAACACAAAATTAAAGTAAAAGCGACAACTCCTCATGGACGACTACACACACATAAACAAAACATAATGTAAAATTTCAGGCCTGGTCCTCTCTCGTCTTTCAATTGCACCACTGGTCACTGGACTTGCACTGTTCTCACCGCTCTCAGTGCTGCTTTCTGGTCCTGCTTGCCACAGTAATAATATGACTTGGGGGAAAAAAACTATATTTCAGTCTTTTTGCGAGTGAACGCAATTACAGCATTGAAATATAATTTTCCCTGACATTATCTAACATTTATTTTCCATCCATGTTCCCTTAGGGACTACATTTCAGTAAATTTGGTTTACAAAATAAATCCATGCAAAGTGTCGGACCTGCACCATAGCCTCTACGTCGTAGGCTACATGTTGATTTTCATTTATACTTCTGCATCGCTGCAGAGGGAGCATGATATCCCCTGAGGGAGGGGTTCTAGCAGACCAATCACAGCACTTGCGGTCCGTGTAGAATTGACGAGTTGTTACATTTTTGGAGAGGTGCACGTCAGGGTACTCCACAGGCTACTCGAGCTACATACATCCTACGATATAGATAAATAGAAGTATAAATCAGCCTTAAGTGTTACAACCAGAGTTAAAGGTAATGCATAAAAGTAACTCTAGTTACGTAATCAGATTACTTTTTCAAGTAACTAGTAAAGTAGTCCAATACTTTTAAATTTACAAAACATAAGTAATGCAAAAAAATTACTTTTTCAAATAACGCAAGTTACTTTGTTTTCCCATTTATTGACTGACATCTCCTGTCTTGCATGTTGAGAGAAATTGTGAGTAAGGTGTAGAGGTGTTGTGTGCGCTGTGTAAACATGATGGTTATTGTAGTTATACACTAAATGTGAGCATGAATGTACATACTCATCTCACTTGATTCAGATTCAGTATTCCTCAAAGTTAATAAAAAAATTAAATATACTATTTCAATTTAAACTGTAGTATATGTAGTAGGCCTATATTAATATTACATTTAAAGTAAATATATTTTAAATGTCCCTGACTGCAGCCTAAGTTGCTGGCATAAGCTCCAGCATCCTTACAACCCTAAAGGACAAATGCTTTGGAGAATGGATAGATGGATATGTTATGTACTAACTTGTATTTGCTACTTCATCATTACACAAATATGTAAATACAGTATATTTAAATACATCTTTTAAATCCATCAGCACTCTTTGCACTTGATCCTAATGTACAAAATTTAAGGAAAACAAATTCAACAACTTTATTTTGTAGCAGATAAATGAGTGGATTTTTATTTTTATTTTTATAAAAGTTTGAGACAAAAGGTGCAAGAAATTACAAAGAGTTAAACACATCAAAGCAAAAATGGTTACAAAACTCCCCTGCTTTTTACTCTTAGGGGACCTGAGTCTTGGAATAATATCCATGAAGTAATTTCTTATATCTCCTGAAAATAAAATTATGATGTCATGTTGTTCTTCTCAATATCAGCCTGATGCACAATAGGATCTTCAGACCATGTAAATGAACCGTTCAGAAAGAGGTTGTGTTACTTTACAGTGGTTTGATCATTCCTGACAGGCTGAATGATCAAAGAACTCCAGGATATTTTGTGTGTGCGTAAAGAGAGTCTGATATGAAATAGTGTAATGTGAGTCTTTGTATTGAATTGAACAGTTACAAGTGATTAAATTTGCATTTGCGACACTCAAACCACATTCTATGAATAGGATAACCATTAGTGTCATACATTATATTGCCAAAAGTTTTGGGACGCCTGCCTTTACATGCACATAAACTTTAATGGCATCCCATTCTTAATCCGTAGGGTTTATTATGGATGTGGCCCACCCGTTGCAGCTATAACAGCTTCAACTCTTCTGGGAAGGCTTATATAATGTATATAAAAGTGCTTAATTGCACTTAAACAGTCAAATACACACAAAATAATGTCAAAATGCCAGTCTTGTCGGGTATTCATGTAAACACAATCAGTTACAGTGCCCTCCACTAATATTGGCACCCTTGGTAAATATGAGTATAGGCATTGTTTATCCTTTTGATCTTTCATTCAAAAAATCACAAAATTGTAAAACAATTGAAAGTGGGGGAAAACTCACATTATGAAATAAATGTTTTTCTCCAGTGCATGTTGGCCACAATTATTGCCATCAAATTCTTATGAGTAAAATAGCTCTGAAGTATTTTCCCATTCATATTTTTTTTTAAAAAAATGCACACCAGGGTGATTAGGTGCACGGAATTGTCTAGCCATGACTTCCTGTTCCACAGGAGCACAAATATGAAGAAACACAGAGACCAAATTCCCTTAATCATTAACTACAATGACTAAAATGTGCAGCAAAAGATTGTTGCTTCACAGAATAAAAAGTGACTGTAAGAAAATAACTAAAGCATTGAAAATTCCCATTTCCACCATCAGGGCAATAATTAAGAAGTTCCAAATCAATTAAAGATGTTTCAGATCTGCCTGGAAGAGGACGTGTGTCTATATTGTCCTAATGCATGGTGAGGAGGACAGTTTGAGTGGCCAAAGACTCTCCAAGGATCACAGGTGGAGAATTGTAATGATTAGTTGAGTCTTGGGACACCAATGTAACACCACCATCATCACAAGTTGTTTGGGAAGGTTTCAAGAAAAATCCTCCTCACTCATCCAAAAACAAACAGAGTGGTGCAAACAGAGCAAACAGAGTGCAAACAGAGATAAAAAAGTACCCCATGCCCACGGTTAAATATACTGATGGATCTTTAAAGGAGATATAACACATGCAGTGCAGTATTATTGCATCCTTCATATTTTAATTTTTTTTTGTTTTATCATATTTATAAAAGACAGATAAACTGTACCGACTCTTTCTGGAAAAAGCCGATCTCCTGGAGGCGTGTCGTGTGCGGAGCTAAATAATTGTGAGCATGCTAACTAAACACAGACATTTGATGCAGTTTTACTCACCGTCTGCTGTTCTGACTGATCACTGGGATATTTTATCGCTGGGACCGCTCTATCTTTCAGTCTCAACCCATCTGCAAACCCAGCGTCACCAAAATGCCAGGAACAACAAACATACGTGCACTACTCCGTTGCTCCCCCGAAAAAACAAACTGCCTCCACTGCTCCCTTAAAGGAACATGCAGACTTTTTGGGACTTTAGCTTATTCACGGTATCCCCCAGAGTTAGATAAGTCCATACATACCATTCTCATCTCTGCGTGCTATAACTCTGTCTGACGCACCCACCGCTAGCCTAGCTTTGCACAAAGACTGGAGGTAAACGGCTCCAGCTAGCTTACTGCTCAATAAGTGATAAAATAACGCCAACATGTTATGATTTGTATAGTTACATTGTGTACTACAGAAAATGAAAAGCTGCAATTTTCTAGGCCGTTATGGCTAGGGACTATACTCTCATTCCTGCGTAATAATCCAGGAACTTTGCTGCCATACCATGGGTGCAGCGGTGCAATGAAATTACGCAGCGTCAAATTAAAGCCTGCCTAATGTTGAAAATGAGTCTGAAAGAGGGAAAATACCTGTTAAATTAAAATCTAAAGATTTAATGGAAAAACTTGACACAATGCAAAAATTAAGAAGGGCTAGGCTAAACAACTCAAATTTATTAGTAGGTTAATTTATGATGACAAAGAACACGAACCTGAGGAACGTTTGTTCTTTGAAGATTTTAAGAGGTTATGTACAGAAGCTAAAGAAGCACATGAGTGATTGTTGGTTCTTTTACCTGTTGATGAAGCTGAAACACATGAAATATAGTTTAAAGCAAAGATGATAGCAAATAATAAGTTAACTGAACGTGTTAATAAATGGTTATCAGACACAGCAAAAGGTCAGAAAAGCTCTCAAGTGAGTGACGTAAATAGTGACATCGGTCCTGGAGACAGCGTCTCAAATGTGTCTCATGCTACCTTAAAACATAGCAAACACAGCTCACGCATTGAGTTCATCGATATCATCTGCATGCATTCAGGTGGAGGCTGAGAAGGCTGCACTTATGGCACAGGCTGCTGCATTGAAAGCCAAACATGCCATTGAATCTCAGGAAGAGGAATTGAGACGGAATAAGGAACGATTGGCGTTGGATGCTCAAATAGCAGATTCAACCGCAAAGATCGCTGTGTTGCAAAAGTCTGATAATCAAAGCAAATATTCATGCAGTTCAAGTTTAAAATCAAAGCAGAGTGAAAAAAGGGTGATTAATGCAACTGATAACCTGCATTTTGATTATTCTTGGCAAATGCATATGTACCAGTGAATACAGCTGGGGCAGTTGGTGTCTCTGCTTCACAAGCTCTAATAGAGAATCAGAGGAAAGAATGGAGAAACCAACAAACATTCCACACATCTGAAGGACCTGATTTCCATTATTCTGCTCAAGTGCAGCAGGACAATATGAGGTTCCATCAGGTGCCACATGTTCTTCCTCCCCTGTTGAAAGTTTTGAAAAAGCAAGAGGAACTAACAAACCAACAGCAAGCAAATCCTCGCATCTTACCAAAAAGGGATATCCCATGTTATCAGAGCATTTGAACAGGGCATTGAGGAGAAAACTATTAATGAAAGGGATCGTTTGTATTTTCTTGAACAGTTTACTAGAGAAGACCTTGTCCGCAGTTGCCAACATATGGCCCCAGACAGAGGCTATACAATGGCTAAAGGATTACTACAGGAACATTTTGGTAGTGAGTTTAAGGTATCTACTGCATATTTGGAAAAGGCTTTGGGCTGGCCTGCTTTAAAGGCTGAAGACATGCAGGGTTTACAGGCTTATGCATTGTTTCTGCATACATGTTGTAATACAATGGATGAACTTTCATATATGCAAGAACTCAACATGCCTAGCAACATGGAAATCATTGTAGCAAAGTTGCCTTCCAAGCTGAGAGAGCAATGGTGAGCCAAGGCATGTAAGATCATGGAATCCAGTCAAGGCAGGGCAAGGTTCTCTCACATTGTCCAGTTTGTTGAAAAACAGGTCAAGATGGCATCTGATCCTGTGTTTGGAGATATCCAGGACAAGCATGGCACAAGTAAATCCAAGAGTCAAGCACGCAAACCATTTAGAGTGAATAGCTTTGCCACCGATATTGATGTTTCAACAAAAAAAGACTAGCATTGTGTCGTCACAACAAGGATGTTACTCTGTATCTAAGTCTAATGGAAGTTGTTTGTTCTGTTCAAATCAACATCCATTGGACAGATGTTTTTCTTTGAAGAAGAGGACTCAGAGAGACAAGATTGATTTCCTGAAAGCCAAGGGAATTTGTTTTGGCTGTCTAAAGATTGGACATTTGAGCAAAGAGTGTGACAAGCGTTTGATTTGTGATGTTTGTGAAGGAACCTATCCAACTATCCTGCACATAGGAGGAACCAAAGGTGTCTGCTCAAATTTGTGGTCATACAGGGGCTGGTAGGGAGAGGAGTTTAATGCCAATCATACCGGTGCAAGTGAAGACTATTAAAGGTAACAGAGTGGTGCAGACATATGCTTTTCTGGATCCGGGAATTTCAGCTACCTTTTGTTCGGAGCATCTAATGAAAGAGCTGAATATGAACGGAAAGAGGGCAAATATTCTTCTTCGTACCATGGGTCAGGAAAAGTCTGTGTCCTGCAATGTTCTTGATGGACTTGAAGTCAGTGGTGACTTGAAGGCAGCTCTGGAGGATGTAGACTGGGACATGTTCCGAGCGAGTTCAGCTGACGTCAGTGAGTTCACAGATGTGGCGCTTTGCTTCATCGACACGCTTACAGAGCAAGCCACGCAAACAATAACAATAACGTCCTTCTCAAATCAGAAACCGTGGGTGGACAATTCAATCCGCGCGGCAGTGAACGCACGCACTGCTGCTTACAACGCCGGTCTCCATTCAGGGAATATGACTGAATACAGAACGTCCTCTTATGCTCTCAGACGAGCAGTTAAAGCCGCAAAACTCTGTTATAAAGACCGAGTGGAGTCTCATTTCCAACTCAACGACTCGTGGTGCATGTGGCAAGGTCTGAGGTCCATCTGCTCCTTTGGATCTAAATCCTCTGCAGAGGCAAGCGCTGATCCGTTGCTCGTGAACGAGTTAAACTCTTTCTACGCCGCTTTGACTGTAACCGCGTAACGCGACTCCGCCAAGTGGCGCGTTAGAGGAAATTACTCAGAGCAGCAACAATCACGTGATCGCTGTCTCAGAGGATGAAGTTCGGAGAGCACTCAAGCGTGTGGACGTCAGGAAAGCTGCCGGGCCGGATGGAATTTCAGGTCGTGTTCTGCGGTCCTGTGCTGATCAGCTCGCCGGGTTGTTTACATCTATCTTTAATGAGTCCTCACTACATCTGTGGTCCCCACCTCCTTCAAAAATCCACCATCATCCCTGTCCCTAAGAACAGTAAACCCTCTTGCCTAAATGACTATCGTCCAGTGGCTCTCACGTCTATAGTCATGAAGGTCTTTGAGAGACTCATTAAAAACACCATTTGCGCCTTCATTCCTGACACTTTGGACCCTCTTCAGTTTGCCTATCGTCCCAATAGATCGACTGAAGATGCCATCTCTCATGTCCTCCACTCCTCCCTCACTCACATCGACAGCAAAAGTGGGAACTACGTAAGACTGCTATTTATTGACTATAGCTCAGCCTTTAACACCATAGTTCCCACCAAGCTAACCTCCAAACTCCTGGATCTCGGCCTGAATCCTTCTCTCTGCCACTGGATTGAGGACTCCCTCACTGGCAGGCCTCAGGTGGTGAGAATAGGCCAGTCCACCTCCTCCTCCATCACCCTGAGTGTGGGAGCTCCACAGGGCTGTGTCCTGAGCCCCCTGCTCTACTCTCTCTACACGCATGACTGTTTGTCCACACACAGCTCCACCTCTATCATCAAATTTGCTGATGATACTGTTGTCCTGGGCCTCATTTCCAACAACAATGAGACGGCATACTTGGACGAGGTGGAGCATCTAACATCATGGTGCCAGGACAACTGTCTCTCTCTGAATGTTGGCAAGACCAAAGAAATGATTGTGGACTTCAGGAAGAGACAGCAACAGACATACTCCCCCCTCATGATCAGCGGGTCACCAGTAAAGAGAGTGAGCAGCTTCAAGTACCTGGGAGGACCTGGTCCATCTCCGAGGACCTGACCTGGACTGCTCACATTCAGACACAGGTGAAAAAAGCCAGGCAAAGACTGTACCACCTGCGCCAGCTGAGGAAATTCAGGGTTTCACCAGCTATCCTGAAAACTTTCTATTTAGGGGCGATGGTAAAGTGTTTTAACTCAGTGCATCACAGCGTGGTATGGGAACAGCACCAGTCATGACTGCAAAGCCCTGCAAAGAGTCGTGCGCTTATCCGAGCGTATCTCAGGGTCAGCTCTCCCGTCTCTGCAGGACATCTACACCAAACGCTGCAAAGGTAGAGCTACCAAGATCATCAAGGACTCTAATCACCCTGCAAACCCTCATTTCACGCTGCTGCCATCTGGTAAGCGCTTCCGAAGCCTGATGGCCAAAACTGAGAGACTCAGGAGAAGCTTCTTCCCCAGGCCATCAGACTCCTGAACTTAACGCCACGTGACTTCACTTCAGGATAAACATCGATACACTGTCATTGCACTGCACTTTCTGTTCTCGTTGTTACTGTGTAACAACCTGTCATAAACCTGTTTGCACATTATACTCTTTATACATTTGTTAACTACATATTTATAAGTCTACAGTTTACTCACTGCACAGTCTACTTCAATTATTTTATTCCACTTTATCCTTATTTGTTAACTTTTTTTCTCTTGACTTGATTATTTATAATTCTACAGATATAGACATATATATATATATATATATATATATATATATATATATATATATATATATATATATATATATATATATATATATATATATATATATATATATATATATATATATATATATATATAGTTTTTTTTTATATCCTATTTCTATTATAATTTCCTCCTTGTGTTTTTAACTGTGAATTTGCACTGTCCATGGAGCGGACCTGTTTACATTTCACTGCCGGTTGTATATTCTGTATATAACTGTGTATGTGACAAATAAAACTCTTGAATCTTGAATCTTGAATCTTGGTGTAAGCAACCATTTCTTCCCTCTTCCAGCAGCAGAAGATGCCTGTTAACTTTGAGCACATCATTACTCAAGAGGAGTTATTCAAGTGGTCATACCTAGACAAGGTTAAGATACCATACATTCAAGCACGTGTTGATTTGTTGATTGGAACTAATGCAGCTAATATGATTGAACCAAATAATAATTAGTAATGGTAATGGGCCATTCGCCATTAAAACCCTATTGTCGTTAATGGGACTTTGGAAGGACACAGTGACCACAAGAATGAAGCTGGGCTTTCTGCTGTTACTGTTAACAGAATTTCTGTTGTTAAGTTGGAGGAGCTGCTCAACAATCATTTCAATCATGATTTCAGCGAAAGAACTGCCGATGAAAGAGAAATGTCAAGGGAAGATCTTCTGTTCATGGACATAATGAACAGTACAGTCATGCTCCAGGATGGTCATTACAACCTAAAGTTACCATTCAAGGCTGATAATGTCATGCTACCTGACTACTTCTGTGTTGCTAAGCAAATGGCCTGAAAAGGAAATTGGAAAGAAACCAAGGTTTTCTTGAGCAGTACAATAATTTTCTTACTGATGTTGTGTGGATGGCAAAGTTTCGTACGTTCCTCATCACAGGGTGTTTCTATCCTAGGAAGGGCTCATTGAGAGTTGTGTTCGACTGTGGAGCAACATATAAAGGAACATCACTTAATAGTCAATTGTTGCAAGGCCCTAACCTTACCAATTCTTTGGTAGGTGTATTGACAAGATACAGGCAAGAACCAGTAGCTTTCATGGCTGACATTGAAGCAATGTTTTTGATTTTCAATGTTTAGATGAAGATTTTCTTCGTTTCTTGTGGTGGCCTGATGGAGAATTGAATAGAGAGCCCATTGTATTCAGGGTGACAGTTCATCTTTTTGAGCTGTGTCTTCTCCAAGCTGCGCTTGTTATGCTTTGAAACAGACCACAAAGGACAATCAAGCAGACTTTCCAGCAGAGGTAATTGAAACCATCAACAACAACTTTTATGTAGATGACTGTCTGAAGAGTGTTTCTTCTGTGGAAGTGGCCATTTCTATGGTTAAGGATCTCACATTGCTTTGTCAAAGGGGAGGTTTCCGTATGACAAAATGGATCAACAATGGTCACAAAGTATTGCAGTCAGTTTCTGAAGAACACAGAGTGAAGGATATACAGCAGCTTGATTTGGATAGAGACAAATTGCCTGTTGAAAGAGCTTTAGGTCTTCAGTGGAATGTGGAAGCTGACACTTTTCAATTCAAGATTTCCTTGAAAAATCGACCATGCACTAGGAGAGGCATTCTGGATGGATCGATGGTCCCAGTTTTCTCTTGAGGTCGAGTGACACACTGTTTTCCACAAATGACCTGGTTTTGACTGATGACTCAGAGATTAAAAGGGAGTTGAATGTCAATGCTGTGGTTTTGCAGAATGGACAAGATGCCACATGTAGACTTATCCATTATTTCTCAAAATGGAAACGTCTGAAAGTTGCAGTGGCCTGGTATTTGAAACTGCAGAAACTTCTGATGGAACTGAGTCGCAAACGGAAGGAACTGGGTTTGGAGCAGATTGACGGTGTTGCCGTAGATGCAAAATTGCAGGAATTTAAAGCATGTCTGAACAGACAGAACTTGATTGTGGAGGATCTGTCTAGGGCTGAGATTGGCATTGTTTGTTTCAGTCAAAAGGAACAATTCCAAGAGGAAATTGCTGAGTTCAAGGATGGAAAAGCAGAAGTTAAACGAAACAGTACTGTCTATAGCTTGGATCCTGTGTTGCGTGATGGACTATTGCTAGTGGGAGGACGACTTGCTAAGTCAGCTATGCCAATTGAAACAAAACATCCTATCTTGTTATCTAAAGATCAGCATGTGTCACATCTCATACTTCGAGACATTCATGAACAGTTGTGTCATGGTGGCAGAAATCAGATGCTTTCCAAACTTCGGTATAGGTATTGGATTACAAATGCCAATTCTGTTGCAAGAAAGATAATTTCCAAGAGTGTCATCTGTAGATGGTATAAGGGGAAGTTAGGTGAACAGAAGATGGCAGACCTTCCAGTAGAAAGGATCACCCCTGATCTACCACCTTTTACTAACGTTGTAGTGGATTTTTTTGGGCCCATTGAAGTAAAAAGAGGATGGAGTAAAGCAAAGCGCTATGGAGTGATTTTTACTTGTATGGATAGCAGAGCAGTCCATTTGGAAATGGCGTACTCCTTAGATACCGATTCTTGCATTAATGCCTTACGCAGATTTGTATGCCGTCGTGGTCAGGTATCCCACATGAGGTCAGATAATGGGACAAATTTCATCAGCGCTGAGCGGGAGTTAAAGAAGGCTCTCACTGCATTAATCAATGAAAGGATACAAAGGTCCTTACTGCAGAAGGGAGTTCAGTGGAGCTTCAATCCTCCTACAGGCTCTCATTTTGGTGGCGTATGGGAGCATGTAATTCGAATGGTGAGACAAATTCTTTGTGCAGTCCTTCGACAACAAACATTGGACGATGAAGCACTGCAAACTGTCTTGTGTGAAGCAGATGCTATTTTGAATGATCGACCTATCTCTAAACTATCCAATGATCCTAATGATTTGGAAGCTCTCACGCCAAATCACATTCTGCTTATGAGAGGATATCCTGCACTGCCGACTGGGTTGTTTGAAAGATCTGATCTGTATGCTAAACGGAGATGGAGACAAGTGCAATATATTTCTGATCTCTTCTGGAAAAGATGGGTATGAGAATACCTACTTTTGTTGCAAAAATGACAAAAGTGGAGCAAAGAACATAGAAGTTTTACCTCTGGAGACATTGTGATTATTGCTGATTCTACAGCACCATGTGGTTCATGGCTACTTGGAAGAGTTGTGAAGACCTATCCAGACAAAAAAGGTTTAGTACGTTCAGTAAACGTTCAAACCAAAAGTAACATCTTGAACCGTCCAATTAATTAGTCTAAGCTGTGCTTTCTATTAGAATCAACAGACTAGATAGGGCATACAGTAGTTTAACAGGTGTTTAAATTTACAGTCAAATCAAATCAAATCACCTTTGTCCAAAGTCCAATTGTTTCAAAGCAGCTTCACAGTGTTAACAGGAAAATAATGCAACAGAATTTGATTCGGCTGTACAGACGCTCTGGTGAAAACGTTAATGTTATCCAGCTAATTTCAAGTATCATATAGTGTCAATTTGGGCAGATTGGTAATATAGTTGAAATTTAGGTGTCCCCAACTGCAAGCCAAAAGCCAAAGGCAACGGTGGCAAGGAACCAAAACTCCTTCAGGGCCAGAATGGAGAAAAAACCTTGGGAGAAACCAGGCTCAGTCGGGGTGCCAGTTCTCCTCTGGCCGACGAACAGGCAGTGTATGATTATAATTCTGGCAACATTTCAGGTCTTAAGTCATATTAGGTTAATAGATATTTGTAAGATTGTTTGAAAGATTGGAGTCGTCATGCCGGAGACGGGTTTAATGAGGATGTCGTGTGGATGCGGCCTTTACAGGGGGAGTTTAATTGACACGCTCTCTGCAGACATTTCAGGGATGCGTTGGTCATGTCCAGGTGCAGGTCCACCATCTGATCTGGATACGGCCCGGATCCGGCTGACTGCAGTAAACCTCGGGATAAACAGAGAGACTAACATTAGCGTAGATGAGTAGATACTTCAGTCTCCTATATACATTTGGTACAAACTTTGAATTGGTATGTATGGCTCCATATTTGTATGCATTTGTAATTGTTATGTCAGTATGTCATAATCAATTAAGGGGCTGGTGTGTTGAAGCCATTTGTGTGTAATTATACATTTGTCAATTGGTTGGCATTCTGGTATGGGATATTAAGAGCCAAGAGTAATGAGACACAGGTGTGTTGATGACAGTTTTCGACCGCACGGCAGAGTAGCGTGCAAGGTGGATTGATTGTTTTCAGTATGGTATGGATTTATTTGTATTCTGTGAACTTGAAAGAATGACACCACAGGAGGCTTACTGGAAGCAATTGTTTAATCATTGAAGCACAATAAACAAAGACACTGTCTGCATTTTACCTCAGTTTGTACGCATTATAAACTTGATAACTCCTACTACCAACGAGTGGCTTAATGGAAAGCTGTAACAATACATATATATGGCAGTTTTCCCCCATGGTATCGATGTCAAAATTGTGGCCAGTGAAAATGCTGAGTGGCTAGTAACTTTGGAAAACCACTAGCCACAGTGGCTGGTGGACAAAAAAGTTGATGTCAAAGCCACTAAAGCAATGCTTATGAACATGATGTAAATCATCACATTAAAAATAGCTGTATATGGAAAATTATCAAACAAATATTTCTCCTTAATTTATAGGAAATATATTTTTATAAGTTAGTATTAATAACAGTGTAGTATTTTATCAGTTAATATTAATAGCAGTACAGTATTAATGGTTCCAAACTATCTGGGCCCTTTAGTAGTTCATTTAGGCTAAATCTGCAACCGTGTTGTCCAGCTGTTTTTTTAATTTTTTTTATTTTAAGTATGATTACATTTTTATATTTACTAGAAAATAAAAATACAAAAATTGCATAAAATAAATGATAAATACAAGTATTAATGTATAATTTGACCTCATACATTGAAGCCCAACATTTTCTAAAGGTTAAACAACTTCTTTGAACATCAGTTGAAAAAGAAAGATTGACTTCCA
Organism: Paracanthobrama guichenoti; assembly: GCA_018749465.1. Classification (NCBI taxonomy): domain Eukaryota; kingdom Metazoa; phylum Chordata; class Actinopteri; order Cypriniformes; family Gobionidae; genus Paracanthobrama; species Paracanthobrama guichenoti. Next base: position 282,295 of record JAGHMJ010003054.1, read on the forward strand.
TATTCATGGCAAGTGCCAAATAAAACAAAGTAAACAAACACTTGTTCATGGAGTGTGAGCCTCAGTTCACACCAGAGCATAAGCAAAGCCCATACAGTTAAATATCATTCATAAGACACTCAGTCCAAACTGCACACCTGTCACATGTAAGGCCTGGCCTCCCTTTAGGCTCCTAGTGAATCCATTATAAAGCTCATAATCTACCACAGGACACAAGGCTGCTAACCACCTACAGATAGATGTCAGACCAATCACACTCAAGATAATGACTAATAGTTTCCTCCAGCTAAAAGATCTATAAGCTCATATTTCATACATTTTCCTTTTAAAACATATCTTTCATTTCCGACAGACCACCAAAAAAGAATATGAGGCCATGTACTACATGTACGCACACAAATATGATTTTCTAATGACTTTCTTGATGCTGAGAATGACTCATGCTATTTAAAAAACATTTTCTACTGTGTTGTTTGAAATTTTATTTATAAGCCAATATTATGTTAATACATTTAAAATGTACTAAAATTGCAACTTCATCATTATAAATGTGTAACTACAAATATATTTAAATACATGACAATAGAAATGACATATATTATATATAACTAATATAGATATATAGATATAGATATATTTTAGTTTACCATAAATGTTAGTCAGTACATTCAGCAGCACACTTTAACCATATTTCAAAGCTGTAGAAGTAATTATGAAATTTCATATAAAGATGTACTTAAGCACTACTTAAGAGGGGCAAAAAGACACTTATATTATTACATACAGTATTACTTAGTATATTATTTTAAAGTATATTATATCTATACTATACTTTTAAAAGTATTCTAAAGTGTACTTTTTCAGTCAATGTCATGTCACATATGATCTTTTGAGCTGAAAACTGACTGAACAAGAAAAATGAGGAAGAAGATTGTTTATAAATCTGGCATGAAGCAACGACAGTAGCATCCAGTTTGCATACTTCCATAACTACCATCAGGATGAATAAAAATGGACAGGTATATTAGACTAAAATCACAAGACTTGGCAGTTTTACAGCTTTTTAAGCTGCCTTCAAGTCATGAATGAATTATCATATTTACGAAAATGAGTGCATGTGAATGGCACCATAATATCATAATTGCCAGCAGGAAACTCTTTACTTGAGGTGAGAGGGTCAAATAAAGAACCATTGCGCAAGCAAATTGAAATTTCTCGTTATTATTCAGGGTTTAGTACATCAACAGCATTTGTGGTATATGTTGATTACAACAAAAGTCATTTTCTTTTTTTAATTAAAAAAAGCAAATATCTGCTTCATGAGATACTTAAAATGAAAATGAAAGGGGCCAATCCATAGTTAAAATACTCAGATTCAGCAGCCATAAGACATAAACAATATTCATTTTAGCATGATATACTCAGAGACAACTTTTTTTTTGCCATGACAAATTAATGCCTAAAACCCTAAATTGACTTATTTTCATTTTTAACATTTTTACAGCTCAAATAATGTTTTTAAACTGTTTTTACACTTCCATTGATGTATGGTTTGTTAGGATAGGACAATATTTGGCCGAGATGCAACTATTTGAATATCTGGAAACTGAGGGTGCGAAAAAATCTAAATATTGAGAAAATTGCCTTTAAAGTTGTCCAAATGAAGTCCTTAGCAACGTATATTACTACTAATAATAAATGTTTTATATATTTACGGTAGGAAATTTACAAAATATCTTCATGGAACATGATCTTTACTTAATATCCTAATGATTTTTGGCATAAAAGAAAAATCGATAATTTTTACCCATACAATGTATTGTTGGCTATTACCACAAATATACCCGTGTGACTTATGACTACTTTTGTGGTTCAGGGTCACAATTATAAGCTATTTTTTGCTTTTAAATCCTTTAAATATTTGCTGCATGTTGAATTTAAGTTTTTAAATGTAATTGAGATTTTTGCTTTTTCTTCTATGCTGTTGATTGAGCTTAATTTATATTGAACCCAGAATATTGTTTTAATCAATAAAATGCTGACAGATTATTTCAATATGCATCTAGGCTGTGAATAGAAGCAATAGATTGTATCTTGTTTAAATCCTTCATTCTTTAGCTTGTCCTTTTACTTTTCTCTGTCTTGCACCTGCTCTTACATTTAATGAGATGCACTCAGTCATACATCAAAAAGAGGTCATTCATTTAGAAAATTATTTTTGGCATAAAAGAAAAAGCGATAATTTTGACCTCTCCTCTTCTCCATTTACACTACATCACAGGGACCCATCATACAGACACACAGCTCTATCTTTCATTTCAACCAAATGATCCCGCAGTAGCTGCACGACTCTCAAGCTGTCTGTTGGACATCTCGGCATGGATGAGAAAACATCACTTGCAGCTCAACCTGGCAAAGACTGAGCTTCTTGTCTTCCCTGACAACTTCCCGACTCTACAACAAGACTTCACTATTCAGCTAGGTTCATCCTTGATTTCCCCTTCAAGGTCGCTCATAAATCTTGGAGTAACCTTTGATGACCAGTTGTCCTTCAAAGACCAAATTTCAAAGACCGCTCGGTCATGTAGGTTTGCGCTGCACAACATCAGAAAGATCAGACCATTCCTAACGGAGCATGCAACACAGATTCTAGTCCAGGCCCTGGTCATCTCTAGGCTTGACTACTGCAATGCGCTTCTGGCTGGGCTTCCATCGTGTGCGATCCAAACGCTTCAAATGATTCAGAACGCAGCTGCACGTCTTGTCTTCAATGAGCCCAAAAGGGCCCATGTCACACCTCTCTTCATCTCTCTGCACTGGCTACGACTCGCTGCTCGCATCAAGTTCAAGGTGTTGACGCTTGCTTACAGATCCACCACAAGCTCAGCAGCCGCATACTTCCACTCGCTCCCATGAGTCTACACCCCCACCAGAAGCCTTCGCTCAGCTAAGGAGCGGCGGCTTGTAGTAGCATCACAGAGAGGCATGAAATCCCTTTCCAGAACATTTTCATTCACCGTTCCTTGCTGGTGGAATGATCTTTCCATCCATATGATCTTTCCATCCATTATATTCAAAAGACAGCTGAAAACTCATCTCTTCCATGAGCACTTAATCTCATCTTAATAATTTTTTTTATTATTATTATTATATTTTCCTCTATTCCCTCCCTATTCTAGCTTGTGCTACTCTGGGTAATGTCCAGAACTTAGTATTTCAGGCACTTTATGTGATTTTTCACCTCTTCATGACGGATCACTTTGGATAAAAGCGTCTGCTAAATGAATAAATGTAAATGTAAAATAAAAATAAAGTAAACTGACGTAAAGCAAAAGCTTATTGCTACCTGCGCCGTAGCCTCTATGCCGTGGGGCTACGCGTCAATTTTCATTTATACTTCTGTCGTTGTTCGCTGCGACGTGCAGTAACACATGCAGAGGGAGCATGATACCCCTGATGGATTGGTTCTGGCAGACCAATCACAGCGCTTGCGGTCCGCGTCGATTCGGCGTTGTTACATTTTTGGAGAGGTGCATGTCAGGGTACGTCGTGGTCTACGCGTGCAACACACAGCCTACAACGTAGCTACGGCGTACACTCGACGCAGAAGTATATATTGGACTTTACTCTCATCCACTCTGTCATCTTTCCTATTGAAATTGCTTAAACAAGATCCCTAGACTCACCAGACACCAGATATGATATACAGTACATCTCACAAGATACTACAAAAGTTGCACACATTGAAGGGTATCATGTATCTGACATCCGCTCATGGGGCACAAAAACTTAAGAAGGAGCACAATGATCCATCCACCCTCCTCTAACATTATTAGCACTGTACAAAAATCTTCACACCAAAACAAGACCAACAGGCTACAGTCCCTTACTGTACTCCACTATCCTTTATATATCTCTCCTCTGCTGTTCTGTGGCTGAATCCGGCTGGAGTGCTGCAATGGTGTCGGGTTTAGCGGCAGTATCGGTTATCAGGGATGGAGCGACATCAAAGCCGTGCTGTTAAAAGACACAGAGCTGAACTCAGGAGTGAAAAAGAAGAACTTGCCTCCATTCACTCCCATTCTCAATCAGAGAGTTCAGTAAGGGACATTGCATTCATGAGGCTGGAGATGATGGGCTTTCTTATTTACTTACCATGCTATTTTGAAAAGTTTACAATAGTTTTTAATGGGAATTTTTGCTCGTGAGAAACTTCCTCCATATCCACTGTTTGTATTTTTATTGACCCATGTCAAAAGTCAAAACATTCCACCTCATTGTCATATATTTTTTGCGCATTTTATTCTTCATTTGAAAATTATTAGTATGATCACTTAGAACAGTAAGAACACACTTCTTTTCTACAGGCTGCATGATTTGAAGTGTCATTCATTTAGCACAAACATTGAATACTTATATTTTAAATGGAATAACGCAGTATTCACTAGAAATGATTTATCTGTGCACGTCATTGTTTTTGTTTTCTTTTTTATTCATGTGCTCTCATAATCGCTAATCAAAATAACTTCCCCTCCCTCTTACAGTAACATCTCTTCTCCGATGCGAGGGCGGGACAACCTGTCACTCACATGTGACTGACCAATAGCAAACCATAACCATCCAACAATTCAATCAGTTGCCCATGGACACAGTTGAGCCCTGCCCTATATTTTTAGTTTGAGAATGTCACGGTTCATGGGTTCATTGATTCATTCTCTCTATGTTTGTGTGGTTGTGTTGGAGGCGTGGTCACTGATTGCCTTATCATCTCACCCACCAGCTGCACCTGATCACCTCTCCCTATTTAATCTCCTCTCTCACTCACCTGTTTGTCAGATTGTTACAGAAACCCTGTGGGTGTTGGAAGGTTTTCCCTGGCCTTCCTGTTTTACTGTTGGACCGTCAGTTTCGGATCTTCACCGCTTCGGCTTCCCCATTGCGTCCCTGCGTCACCGTCCCGCGGTCCTGTTCGCCGGTTTCTCCCTGCATCTGGACCTTGAGCTTCTGGATACTACTTTTGTTTTCTTTCTGTCTGGACTTTCAGTTTATCCACCTTTTGTTACGTTAGAGATATTAAAAATTTTTACTTGCATTTGGATCCTCTGCTCTTTCCTTCTCCTATCGCCCCTGACAGAGAAGCCGTGTCCATCACAATAGGGATGAAAAAAAAAAACTTGACTTCCAATTTAAGGTTATAGGTTGTTTTAACACTCTAACCCTAAATATGGGTGAGAATAGTTATTGGACGAATAGTTATTGGAAACTTGTTAAACCTATTTAATCCTAATTAGAATTCAGTACCCAAAAAAAGACATCTTAAAGAGTGTAACAGTTGGGGTCCTATTCCTTTTCTTCATAGGGGAATTGATTTTTGATAACTTATAAACCTTTAAAGACAGACCTACTGTGAGGTACAAAGTTGATAATGGGTGGAATATGCCTTTGTTGAAGCCATCATTCTACATTATTTTAATGTTTAATTTTTAACAAATAGTTTTTACCCATGATTCTACAAAGAAATCTCAACCCATCAGATATTGGAAACAAGCAAATTGCATCAAAACAACACTTTACCCTGCCCACTCCCATGAAACATAGCTTGATGAATGATGTAATCGATTCCTTATACTCTCAAACTACTTAAATGTGTGTATATTATATGCATATTTAGCAATAAAAATAAATTATGTTGTTTCTATATACACAATGTTTCCCTTTCAAAGTGGAACTCAACACTGCACTAGACCCAATATATTCTGGGAGTAGTACCACTAGACCAGGGGTCTGTGAGGAACAGCTTCACTGGATTCAAAAGCTCAAAAACACCTCTTGAACACCAGATTACCTCTTGAAAGCCATCTCACATTGCAGCGAAGAAGCAGATTAGATGGAAGATTTTTTTTTTTACATCACAAGACTCATTCAAAGCAATGCTGAAATGCCGGCACTTCTGATGATCTGAATATAAATTTGCTTCAACTGATTTGTTAATGTCCAATATTCTCTGTTCAACAGTGTGTTATATTCAGTGTGGTTCATTACTGAATGTTTCAAATTGTCATTTTGGGGACAAAGAATAGCAACATCACTGAGGCAATTTTTAACAAATTCCCCTTCATTTGTACAAGCAATGTTCCATGCCAGCTGATATGGTGCTATTGTGACTGTCTTTGAATGCTTGGTAAATTTCCGAAAAAAGCTGATTTTGCTTCTCTGACTAACGTTTCAGTGTGCTTACCGTATGCTTGCGAAGTTCACTGCCTTGGAGAAATTACCAGGCCATGGTAGGATGGCTGTGATGGATTGTGCTTAGCTGTACGCTTCTCTGACTTTGCCATGATGATTCATACTAATGAACGCCAATCAGGTAGCGTTAGCTCATGTTTGTCAATAGGCTAGTGTATGTTTCATCATTCAGGTTCTATTAAAAAAAGTAAATAAATTATTTATAAAACATAATTTTAAAAATCCAAGTTAGATAAGGAAAATGCATTTATTTGATTTCTATGGCGTTCACTATAGCATCAATCTGAAACGCAGTGTCTCGTTCCCCTTCTGAGGGAACCATGGTTACAGTCGTTTTATATTTATCTGTTGTTTTTAAATCATGTCATTCACAATACTTCATGGGACTGTAGTTCTTTCCCTGATTAAAGCAGATAAGAACACAGTCTTGTACGTTTGTCTTTTTGTCCGATTTTCACCTCATGGCTGCTTGGTTTGGTTTGTGGTTTATAGCTCTTAAACAAAGACTTTTTAAAAAAAACCCAATGGGAAGAATTTATGAGAAAAATTATTCCGGTACCAAAGCTGCTGAAAAAGTAGGTGGGCACAGTTGCACTCTATTAGCAATGTAAGTGAATATTAAAAGAGCATTATGACTGTCTCAGAAATGAGAGTGTTGCTTTCAAGAGTAATTCTGACTGAGAAACAAAATCAGATTAGTAACGACTAGCTGATCTTTTCCTCCATAAATCTCTGCGAATCAGATCTAATTTCAGTCCTTATTCAGAAAGAGTGAAGGAGGAAGGAGGGTGGAGGCCAGAGCACTACTAATAGGAAGAAATGTACCACCTATGTAATATTCATTGTCTTTGTTTTCAAAAAAGGCTTGACATTTTGTATTATATGATATATACATATACTATTGTACAATATATATATTTTGGCTGTAAAAGTCATAGTCAGACACATAAAATTCACTGTTACAGTGTGCAGAGTCTGGAAATAGATACATGCGGAAGTCATTTGTCTCTAAGATCTGAACTGATATGCTCTTATCAAATGAAGAACAAACACTCACTATGGTGCATTAGTATCTAATAACAGAATACATTTCTAATAAAAGAGGATGCTTCTGCTATTTTCCTCAGCAATTTGAAGTTGTCTTTGTTCTATGGCGTGGCAATTTCCTTTGCTCCTATTTAGAGTTACAGAATTAGGTGTCTGTCATCAGGCTGTTCTCAGGAGTATAAGGTTCAACAATTAATCAGAAAAAGAAAAGGTACAAGACAACCTCCATGGAATATCTCGCCCAGTGAATGCTTGTGGTGTCACTTATGGAGATTCTGTTCCTGCAGGACAGCAAGAATGGGTGAAAATACATTAATCCAGTCCAGCATGCTGAAGTTGATATGTTCTAGCAGTGTAAATGGACACTAGAGGAGTTTAACTAAAATAGTGTAAAATTCTAAAGTAAATAAATAAATAAACACCGGCCTCCCCTACGTTCAAATCTATTTGAAAAACATTAGATTTCCTCCATAGTGTGAAGGTTGAGAAGAACCTGGACTTCGGCATCGGTCCATCTATTGCTATTTTCCATGTTCGTGAAGTATGTATATGTAAACTGTGTGTTTACACTGCTTTTTAAAAATGGCGGGTGCTGGAGTTTCATATGGCATGCTTTCAGCCAATCAACATACACTTACATCACTGGTAGTTCCTATCTTGCTGGTGACCTCCTACTATAAAGTAGGAGATAATTAGTGCCCTCAAAAAGTGTTCCTATTACTAAAATCATTCCCAGTTCCTGGAGAGCGAACATGCTAAAAAGCTGGGACTTCCGCCAATAGTTATAGGAACTATGAAATTGTATATGAAAAGTCTACTCCAAAGGGAGTTGTTCTCTTTATCACTAAGCACTGTTTCTGACCTTCCTTAAACACCTCAATTGTAGTCTTGAGTTTTCTTCCTGGAACACACACAAAATTTCACAATATTCCTCATTCCTCAAAAAAAAAAAGGGGGTGAGGCCTGGTTTAGTTGCGTTATTAGTGTGTTGAAACTCACGGTTAAGGTTAGGGGCATGACATTTTCCCAAACACGCTCAAAGCGCTGGACCAATTACTGGTCCAACATTGTACTTTTTGGAAGGAGGGGCTTCATAGAGACTGGAACTAAATAGGGGTGTGTTTCAAGTACAATGATGTAACTCACTGCTTAACCACCATGATGCATTGTTGTAGAAACTAGTTAGTCACGACTGTTTCCCACAACTGGTCGCACCTCTGTTATTTGAACCACGTTAGTTGTCGTTAAGTCGTTAATGACATGCAGGTGGTGGAGTAATAACTTCTACTAATTAATCAACTTCAGATTTCAATTAAGGTATTTAAGAATCAGAAGACCATGGGGAGGCAGGGGACCATGGCAGTGCAGAGCCAGAGTACACAAAGTTTGAGGCCAGACTTTATGGTTGTGACAGAGCACACAAAGAGTTCTAGGGTAATCTCCATGGCAGGGGCAGGGCAGACAAAAAGTTCACAGTAAAGGTCTTCACAGAGGACCCGAGACCCAGACTTTTGAAGCTAGAATAATGAGTGGATTAAGCATTCTCTTTCAATCAGCAAGAGAGGAATAACATGGATGGAACTTTCTTGGCAAGGAGGATTGTATGCATCACAGTTAGGTACAAGGGAGAAGGCTATTAACATTAGGTAAGACAAGTTTATTGACTTGTTAATGGAAATTTGCTGTGGCATATGTGCCGAACGGGTCCAGTCGGGTCTGTGTCTTCCTGGCTTTCAAATAATAGATGGGTCGGCTTTGGTTGCGGGTAGTGCATTTATGGCATTTCTCAGTTCTGCACATGTCCAGGTCTAACTTGCAAATAATAAACAGGTTCAGGTCAGTTCTGTGTAGCACATTTATGGGTATCACATTTTTGGACCTGTGAAGACCTCTAGTTTAAAATCGGCCACCGTGGCCATTACAGAGCTGTCAGGGAGCGCAGGAAGTTCATAATTGGCTTCTGCAGCAATAACAGAGATGACAGGGAGCATAAAGATTTCAGGAACTGCCTCTGGGGCTGTAATAGAGTCAACAGAGAGCGCAGATAGTTTAGAGTTGGCCTCTGTGGCCGTAGCAGAGCCGACAGAGGGCACAGAGAAGTCAAAATTGGCCTCCTTGGCTGTGGCAGTGAGCACAAAAAGTTCAGAGAAGGCCTCCGTGGCCCTAACGGGTCCATCAGAAGGCACAAATACTTCAAAATCGGCCTCCTTAGCCATAACAGGGAACACATAGAGTTCCTTAAAGGCCTCATTGGCCATGACAGAGCAGACAAAGGGTTCAGAGAAGACCTCCTTGGCCGTAACAGGACAGGGTTCAGGAAGGGAAGCCGCAACTTCTGGAGGAACTGTAGCAGTCGTTGCCTCGAGAGGATCAGGAGAAGTGTTTCCAGCTCACACACACAAACACACACAAACACACACACACAAACACACACAAACACACACAAACACACAAGATGGTGGTTGCCATCACAGAAAGCACAGCTGATGGTGGAAGGACCTCTGAGAACACTGTACTCTGGATAATTGGACTCAAATGCACTGAGACCACTGGCCTCAGAACCACCGGACTCAGGACCACTGAACTCAGGACAACTGAACTTGCGAGCACTGTGAGCATCGGACAATGGACCACCAGACAGATAAACAGAAGTTTTTCTTGTGTTTCCTTATGACCATTATTGGCCTTGTCAAGTTCAGCTCTGTTATGAGAAAAAATTTGCTCATTATTATGAAACTAAATGTTTTAATTAAAATCATGAAATTCTTTGTCCTATATCAGTTATTTAGAGAGATTATTTACAGAAAGGGCATATGTCAGGACAAAAAGTCCTTCTCCGAGAGGTATGAGGTCTCTTTGGAATCTGAGGTGCTTTTGAACCTCGTGAGTGATAATTTTCTCCGTAATTTATTTGCCTGTTTGCATGGTGTGAGTGTGTGCACATGTAAGTGGTTAAGAGAAAGATTAGAAGTGTGCACATAGTGTGATTTATACTTTTTTTTTTTTTTTTTTTTTTTTTTTTTTTTTCAGGAAGGCAGAACAAATCAGGGGTCAGACAGTAAGTGCTTGTAAAGCGTGCGTGTACTGCGCATTATTCTTTTCATGTCTCCTAGTTCATTAGGTGACCCCTTCATGTCCTACTTTTTCCTGTGAATATTTTACTTTCTCTGTGACTGTATAGATAGGGAAACAGCAAGGGGTAGAGTGAATCCATATGATGAGGAGCTCATACAGTATTTTCCAAAGAGATACACATATAGTGGCCTCTCAAACTTTTTTGTACACTTAAAGGGATAGTACACCCAAAAAACAAATATTCTGTCATTAATTATTCACATTTGTCATGGGTTGTTCCAAACCTATACCAACACAAATTAAGATTTTTTTTTTTATATTCTTTCATTTTTATCTATCCATTGAAATCCATGCAACTAAAACTTTAACATACCAAAAAGTGCAAAAACAGATAAAAGTTAAAGGTTCATATTCTTCTGAAGAGACACGATCACTTATGTATGCTTTTTTATGTATGAAATTTTTGGTTGCAAGGACTTTCAATGGAGGGACAGAAAACTATCAGTTTTTCCTTTTTTTGTTTTCTTAGAACAAACTTAACTTTTCTTTATAATTTTTCAATAAATCAGCTCCCCTCCTAATTGTCCTAGCAAGTCTCGTCAAGCCAGATTTATTTATATAGCTCTTTACACAATGTACATTGTTTCAAAGCAACTTTTCAGCAAAAATTGCACTATTAATATCTGAAAATCCACGTCATCAAGTAGTTCTATATAAAGCTTATAAAGATTACCTCAATAAATTAGTCATATTTGTCACAGTAAAGTGTCATTTTGTCCTCAAAGAAACCTTTTGTTTTGTGTTTGTGCTTCTTTCTTACAAATGCCACTGTAGTCTAATGACAATTAGTAGCTATTTTACGTTTTGGTGAATTTGTGGCTAATCCTCATTAATTCAATTACATTTTTACAGTTTTTTCCAATTGCTAACACACAATTTTGCAAACTAGGCTGGTTTTATCAAAATACTTAACATAATTCACACAACCACACACCCAAACTGCAAAATGAAGCACTGCAACCAAAACTACATACAGCATTATCAAAATCAAACTTTTGCACGAAATGGCACACACTTCATTCATATTACCAGATTTTTGTCTAACCAACTACATGTAGCGGAGGCCAGCTAGTAGTTGCTGTGCGAGTAAACCTCACTCCTCTGATCTCATGAGACACTCTAGCGACTGACGTTAGAGGTCGCAGCCTTTAGCCTCCTAACAAAAATATGCTCACAAAAAAACAGTAAACTGAAAAAAAAAATGCATCCTCCCTCTTCCTCTCTGTCTACTTCTCCCTCTTCTTTTCATCTTCCTCTTCGGTTGGTTTATAGTCTAGAAATGGTTGGTTTATAGCCTAGAAATCTAGACGCACCCAATCTAATTTGCCGCGAGTGTAGACCTGCGAGCTGGAAAAATCAAACTCTGGTCAGGCCAATCACATCATGTATAGAGTCGGTGGGCGGGCTTAACATAATGACGGCAGAGTTGCAGAGGTTCCGCGTGCTACTTAAAAACAAAGAAGCTGGCGAACATCGGTCTTTCGAAACGGCTTTGGCCGTGACTCTGGGAGACTTGTTGTTAAACTTTTCTTTGAGAAAAGAACAAAGAACAGCACTGAAGTCATTCTTAATAAAGGAAGATGTGTTCGAAGTTTTGCCGACAGGATACAGTGAAAGTTTAATCTATCAACTAGCTCCGCTTCACCTTCTTCGTTGCTCTGGTTGGTTGTAGCGCTATCCTATTGCGTGCAGAGTGAATTTGAAAGACAGCCATTTATCCCGCCTCTCGGATTGAGCCAATGCCAGTGGTGAGTTCCCAGACCCAACATCTTGATGTAGGTCTGGCTTGTCAGGCTAATTGGTTTATATAACTGAGAACATTTTCATTCCATGATTACCGTTACTGTTAAAAGTAAAACATTGGATATTTAAACATTTATAGCATGTGCTTCTGTGCATATAACACAATACAAAAAGAGAAAGATACTAAAAAAATCCAACATAGATCAAGTAAAAATAGGGGAGACCGGGTAAAGTTGTAACACAGGGAGAGTTGTAACACTACCAATTCCACGAATCAGGAATAAGATAGGAGTCATGTGACAGTTTCCTCAGGCTTCCTTTACGATCCCACATGGAGGTTTTCCAGTCTGTGTTGCTATCTTTCCTGAAGCTACAGCAGAAAATCTAATTCTAAGGTAAGAAAGTAAAAAAATAATAACAAGAAAATATTTTGTTTAGTACTTCTACCGTTGTAGATAATGTTGTATGAGTTATATCAGGTCAAAGTGCAGTTTCTCTAGTAAAGAATGGCTAATTTCAAAGCACCATGCTAATACAGCTAGCTAAACAATGGGTGACAGTGGTGGGGTATAGTTTGTAACACATGTTTTGAAACAACTATCCACTTACATATAACTAAGAAATTTTTTTTATTTTAATAATTCTACAGAATGCCTGTTTATGTTCATTTGATCTCACTCACACACACGCCCATATGAATGTACACGTACAGACATGCACACACAAACACACACAATATGCACATACACTCCCCATATTCACACATATTTTATTGTTGCAGTCAAACATTTAAACTGTTGTTGTGGTATATCACTTGGAGTACCCTTAGTTTTTGTGCATTTTGTCTACCTGTTACTTACCCCAGTGTGTGTTACAACCTACCTCATAGTGGTAACAAAGGACCACCTTATATTTGTCATCATTTCACAAAGTCTGTGATATAGTAGAAGAAATTTGAATTGTTGCCATTTTTAGTCGACAAATGTGGGTACTTTGCCTAAAAGTTTCAGATGTAGCTAAAAAAAAAAGAAGGTAGTTTTAGGTGCTGAAGAAAAAAGTGTTACAACTATACCCTGTCTCCCTTACTTAAAGATAATGTAAAGGTACCAGCATTTACTGTTTTCGACTAGTGTGCTATGTCATGATAAAATGAGCTGTTGTATAAAGTATGATGTATGAAGTGTGTTAATTATCTTTAGGTATCATTATGTACATTTTTACAATTCTGTCTTTTTTTTTTTTTTTTTAAACAAAATACTCCATGAACCAAGGTGTTGACTCACACTTGCATGGAGAAAAAAATTTAGTCATTATACTTCATACACAAAGTTTGTAGAACATTATGTGCCCAAGATCAGCAATAACAATTTATTACAAATGTACACCTTTGAAAAAGCAACAGTCTCCAGACACTGGACAATGACAGGCATTCATCTTAGAAACCTACAGGCATGAAACACAAAAATGACAGACAATGAGATTTATGCACCTTCCAGACTGATCAGTTCCAAAGCCAGCTGGATTATTTTAACCAGAATGCCTGAAGACATGAGATGAACCGTATTATTTAAAGGTGCAGTGTGTAATTTCCGTGCCACTAACAGCATTTATATCCCTTCCCGAACTCACTTCATTGACAGTCATTTTAAAACAAAACAGTAAGAACATAATAGAGTCTTATGCACTGCCACTGGCATCAGAAGTCATTTTTAACAGTAAACTAATATTATTTTTAAAGCAGTCTATTAAAATAGACATGAGTCTAGTTAGATTCTGCTTATGCTTGCACACTAAAAGTGGAACTTGAGGCCCACTTGTGAAACCATTAACTCATGTACCTAATCTTTAGGCCAAATCTGCAAAACTAAGTACATTATGTGTTTTAAACCTGTTATTGTAAAACAAACTTTTTGCAAAACTCTAAACAGTTCTGTACATTAGAAGCATCATTCAAAAACCAACAGCTCTTGTGTTTCATTTGAGAAACACTGACATTTAAATGTACAATCATTTACTTATTACCTACACAATGATCATGTGTGAAAACACTTATACATAAATTGATCACTTCAAAACTCAAAACTCAGAGTTTTGAGAAAGAAATTATATATATATATATATAAGAACTTTATACAATATAGATTATTTCACATCAGCTTCACAATATTCTGCTGTAAAGCAGCTCTAACAAGCCAATAGTGTCATTATTCTACTCAAGTCAGTTCACTATTGATTCAGTTCAGTTCCATTACTGTGTAAAATTCTTCAGTTGTGCATACATACTATACATACAGTGTATTTGTGCACATACATGTACGTGTAAGTGCTATGACAAACTCCTGTACACTCCACTACACTGAATAAGCAAAGAGAGTAGAGTTTTACATATTTCACATGTGCATAGTTTGACATGTAGGCGCTGAACATTAGATGGTTTGTGTAGAGTTACTATGCAAAAACACATTTTTAGAAATAGGTTTGAATTAAGTGTTTGCTTTTGCAAGAGATGGGTAACAGATGCATCCTGTGTTTTGTTTGTATAGAGTTTTGAGAAATGGAGCCATAGTTTCCGAAATTGTGTGTAAGAAGAAAGAAGAAAACTAATGCAGAAACGTTAATGCAAAACCAGGCAAATTGTTGTTTTTGCATGTATTCAGCAATTTTGAGATTTTGGGCTATTCTGCTTCCACAATATGTCTTCTTTAAGACTAGTGAAAAGAATGTTATGAAAACTTTAACTGTTTGCGTCAGTAGATTTTCATTACAATATAATTAAAGGCCGATTTCTTTTTTAGAAATCTGTACTTTAGCAGTACTTACACCAAATTTTCACTTTTATATATTTTGTCTATATACACACACACACACACACACACACACACACACACACACACACACACACACACACACACACACACACACACAGGAGAGCGGGGCACAACCTAACACTTTTTGACTTTCCCAGTTTGTGTAAATCCACTTGGGGTTCAGAGTATTTATTTTTTTCCCACATTAATTTCACACAATTATGTGGTTTTGTTTCATTAATACAGTGTATACTTTTTTCTTGCTTTACCCTGAAAGAATGGAAGTGAAATGTGACAACATGCCCCATAGGTGGGGTACACTGTAACATGTGAGGGGCACATTGTAACATCACCAAATGACAGTTTAGCGTTTTGCTAATGTGCGAAATTTGCAAATGCTTTAGCGTGAAAGCCCGCCACATGAATGTTTAAAGTATAAATAATATTCTAATCTAAAGAGATACTGTTGTTTAGTTTTATGAATAGTCTTCAATTTACATATGTGGTCGTTTAATCTGCAGTGATGTCTGTTAACTGTGTGTTATGCTTTACATTGGAGTGAATTTATTATAAGTGTGAATTTTATGTCTCATCATTCAATGTAATATCAGATAACAAACTAAGCAGTATGTTTCAGAATATGGATTGTATTCAAAATGATTTTTATTCAGATAAAGGTTAAATACTAGTGAATATATATATATAAATTATTGATTGGAGTGTAAATACTTAATATGCAAATGTTTAAAGTTGTTAATGTTTATATTCAGTAATTATTAGGCCAAAGTCATACATGTGTTGTTGTAAAATTATATATATATATTATTTATATATATATATATTATTTATATATATATATATATATATATAATATAAATGTTGCCTGGTCTGATGAGTCTTGATTTCTGTTGAGACATTCAGATGGTAGAGTCAGAATTTGGCGTAAACAGAATGAGAACATGGATCCATCATGCCTTGTTACCACTGTGCAGGCTGGTGGTGGTGGTGTAATGGTGTGGGGGATGTTTTCTTGGCACACTTTAGGCCCCTTAGTGCCAATTGGGCATTATTTAAATGCCACGGCCTACCTGAACATTGTTTCTGACCATGTCCATCCCTTTATGACCACCATGTACCCATTCTCTGATGGCTACTTCCAGCAGGATAATGCACCATGTCACAAAGCTCCAATCATTTCAAATAGCTTTCTTGAACATGACAATGAGTTCACTGTACTAAAATGGCCCTCACAGTCACCAGATCTCAACCCAATAGAGCATCTTTGGGATGTGGTGGAACGGGAGCTATGTGCCCTGGATGTGCATCCCACAAATCTCCATCAACTGCAAGATGCTATCCTATCAATATGGGCCAACATTTCTAAAGAATGCTTTCAGCACCTTGTTGAATCAATGCCACGTAGAATTAAGGCAATTCTGAAGGAAAGGGGGTCAAACACAGTATTAGTATGGTGTTCCTAATAATCCTTTAGGTGAGTGTATAGGATTGTGGGATATCAAATGCAGCGAAGGATACATCTATGCTGCCTTCAAAACCTGATCATATGACGGTATGGGAGACAGGAAATGAAGCTAACATTAGATGTGCCTTGATGCCTTCCTACCTTGAAATGTGTCCTCCAAAGGCAGCATTTCCAGTTTTCAGACACAGCCCAGGACCGACGTTAGCTATCCCTGCTGTATCCAGTGTAGACATACACAGGGGATTATAATAAAGTTGTCATGAAATGGAAGTCGTCGTGAAACGGAAGTAGCAATCGTATTTTTCCTCTATTGTGACATATCCGAGTGAAACAGCTTCTCGAACAAGTGAAAAAAAAGGCTTGATTTTGTCCATTGGGATTGATTGGATCGTTGTGGTTTGCTAATGCTGTGATTTCATGTGAGTGACAGATTGTCCCGCCCTCGCCCAGAGAAACGTGTCATCAGAGAAGAGAAGAGATGTTAATTTTGTCATTTAATCTGATTATTAAAGAGCCCCTATTATTATTATTACTTTTTTAGGTCACATGATAATGACAACATGGCGAATGTAGTACATAATGCTCATACTACACACATTCATATATAGAACACACACAGCTGAGATTTCATAGCAAAAGGGAGGGGAAGTTATATTTTTTGTTTAAAGCCTTGAAAAATGCAGGATGTTTTAATGGTATAAAGATCTTTCATATGTCAAAAAATCATGGAAAAATGTATTTCTTCTGCCATGACCTCTTTAAAGAGTGCAACAAATGTCATCCAAATCAGCCAGCTAGTTAGTAAGAATTTTGGGGGGCTATCCTTTTGGGAAATATACTTTTAACACATTACCTCATGCTTAATGAAGCTTGAAGGTTGACATTTGCAACAAAATATTTGCGATTGAAAGATTACACCATCTGCGATGAGCCCTCTACATAAACATATCATTCCTGACCATGTTTTTCCTTCAGTAAAGAGCTCAGGACATAATCCCAGCCGTTAACCTCCTTCCCAGGCAATATTGGGTTCACGTTTTTATCATCACCCCATTGACCAGCTCCCTATAGGAGCAGAATGGAGCTGTGGTGAAATCTTAGAGGCTTTACAACGGATGAAAACTGGTTCTTTATCCAAACAAGCCTAGTATATGAAAATCTAGTATGGAAAAATATCACCCAAGACAACTGGCAGAGAATAAGGACCATCCCAAAAACATTATAGTTCTGATTAATGTGAACTTATTGCTTTAATAAATGTATGACTGCTAGTGGATTAAGTTTATAAAGAACTATTTGTTCATCTCAGTGATCGCAATTTCCTGTCATCACCTACTGGAAACACTTTCAAACCTCACAGTAACCTCAAAGTTCCCACACCCACTTATAAACCTATTCTACAGAGCCTCTTGGGTAATAGATCTGTTATGAGAGCGTCATGTCTGTTTTCATGGCCGAGATTAAGACCCATTTCTGTCATGTTAGCAGCTTCTACAGGACTTCGCTCTGCTCAAAGAGAAGAATGTTTGGGGAGCTCTTTTATGTCCTCTTTATGTTTTTAACAATGGAGAGAAACTTAGTAGAGTAAGTTTACACTGCCAGACTCTTTCAAGCAATCTCCTCCATGTTAGTCGCATGTAATAATACACCTCAGGGTTTCGGAAAGCAAAATACAACTTTGCATTGTAAACATTAGTCATTTGTTTAGTTTGATAGTTTACATGTAAGCTAGATTTAATGTACAAAAAGGTTTTTTTTTTTTTTTGTTAAGAAATGTTTAAAGCCATCAAATTATAGGCTAATAGCCTCACTGAAATAAGCATAATAAAACAAAACCTTTACCATTTTTCTTTGTTATTGTACTTAAATGCTGATATAATTGAATGTTAATATTCAATTATTATTACAAGGGGTTACATAGCTTCAGTTTTGTATATTTATGTATTTTCATTTGCAACAATAATACATAATGTAGACTTACGTAGTATCGCCCCCTTTCAGCATAAAGTGGTATTGCATGACCCCACATCTTTAACCAGTTTTTTTACTATCGCTATGACAAATTTTCAATACTTTTAACAAATTTCCTAAACTCTTAACACACCAACACACCAACACACCTACAACACACAATTGCCAAAGCGGTTAATTTCATGCTCAAAATCACACATTGTAAACTAAACTCCAACACTAATTTTCAAAATACAATAATACACTAACACAATACACTATGTCTACCAAAACTCTGCAAACTCAAAATCAAATCTTTTTTCTAAACACTAACACATGTTCTCGTCCAACAGGAACATTTAGTCAATCATAGCACAATGCCATGAAAACACTAACACCAGATGGAATTACAGAAACTGCATTATTTTATATGTCAGGTCTGTCCTTAAACAAAAGACAGTATATTTTATTGATCATAGATTATGTGTCTATTGAAGCCTCTCCACAGTTTTGTTTTGTTGGGTTTAGTAAATGCATGCATTTTGTTTCTAAATTCAATACAAAAAAAAAAAAAAAAAAGAATGACCTATCTCAGAGTAGCTTTATGGGATTTTATTTCATTATAAGCAATCACCATGTTGACAATGGCAAGTTCCTGTTCTTCATTTAGAAGCTTTCATCCCTGAAGGAGGTAGATGTACAGTTACATATTAGAGACCAGAGGCATACAGTCACTGTAATACATGCACTGTAAAAAATACTGTTGGTTTAACTTAAAAAGGTAAGTAACCTGGCTGCCTTAAAATGTTGCGTTCATTCAAATAAAAAAAGATAGTTAATACAATGAAGGAAATGGGTTTAATAAATAGAAACTCAAAATATTATTGTATCTGAACCACAAAAAAAAATGTTGAAAAATAAGTTTTATAACAAATAAAACACAATTACGCAATATTCTTACAAAATCTTTTAATACTATATGAATAAAGGGTGATGTCAATTCCCAAAAATGTTCATTGTGTTAACTCAAATTTTTAATTTCAATAAACTGCCTTAAATTTTAAGGCAACCAGGTAACTTGCATTTTAATTTTAATTTTTTTTTTTTTTTTTTTTTTTTTACAGTGTTGTAAAAGTATTTACACTTTGCAGTAGGAGAAGCCCTTATACAATATCCTACCTGTTGGTTTCTCGAAAATTCTGGATAATGGATGCCACTGTGTCCTGATTGACATTTGGATGTACTCGTTCACCAGTCTCTCTGTATGATATCCCGTGGTTTATGACATGGTCTATGATAGTCGCTCTTATTTCATCAGTTACCCTAATTCTGGCCCTTATTTGAGCGTCACCATGCATTCTAACTCCTCAACCTCTACCTTGTCCTCGTCCAGGCATTCCTCTCCCTTGCCCTTGTCCCACTCCTCTCCCTTGTCCTGGTACTCATCTTCCTCTCCCTCGTGCAGGCATTTTTCTTACTTTCTTTGTGTTGCTCTATACTGTTCTTTTTTCACACAAGATCAGCCCAAAGAGGCCCTCTTTTACTGTATACCATATGGTCCTGTGACTGAAAGAACACCTGAACAATTCATAGATGGGAAGCTCAGCTGTGATTTATATATTTGCATAACTTCAATCAGCTGTTTCTCAGTAACAATGGAATAAAATACAGGGGTTATATTTGTGTTTCAGTTCACAAAATGAACAGCTGTTCACTTTGACTTTAGCCTATAAGATTAGGTTTAGAACATGGTGTTATCTGTTCTGACATACAGTGTTAAAGCATTGGTAAGTTTGGCAGTAAAAATACATAGTTTTGGTCTTGGTTGAGCTTGTGTGTAAAAGAAGTTCAAGCATTTTAAATTTGTGTTAACTGTATGCATTTTGTATAAAAGCAACAAGAAATGTGTTAATCGTATAGCCTACACAGACAGATGTTGTGCTAACTGCGTTAAGAGTTTAGGACATTTGTTAAAAGTATTGAAAAAATTGTCATAGCGATAGTAAAAAACTGCAAATGACAAGGAAAAATCCACCATAAATGCCAACACATTGATAGATAGATAGATAGATAGATAGATAGATAGATAGATAGATAGATAGATAGATAGATAGATAGATAGATAGATAGATAGATAGATAGATAGATAGATAGATAGATAGATAGATAGATAGATAGATAGATAGATAGATAGATAGATAGATAGATAGATAGATAGATAGACAGACTTCCATAGTATGGAAAAATACTATGGAAGTCAATGTGGCCCATCAACTTTTGGGTTATTGACATTCTTCAAAATATCTTATTCTACATTCAGCAGAAGAAAGAAATTCCTACAGGTTTGGAACAATTTGAGGGGAGAGTAAATGAGACAGAATATTCATTTTTGGGTGAACTATCCCTTTAAGTAATTTTTGAGTAAATGGCGCCATCTATTGTAAGGCTAAATACCCTCTGTCATAATTTCTCAGATTTTAATTGGGTACCTTTATATTACAAATTGTTCTCATTCAAATTACTGAAGATAGATTCATCTTAAATTTGAAAAACTCCACATTGGGCATCTTCCTCATGTTACCCTGTGTCGACAAAAGTACACTTTTTCAACACTTTTGCCACAGTACTCATAAAAGTAAAAAGTACCCGGATGACCTATTGGCAAGATTCGGAAGTGTGCATGTGAGAGGATTTATGAATGGCAATAAAGTGACACTTTATGACAACACAGATGCTGGTACACTGTAAAAAAAAATTATATGATATATGATCAATAAGTTATGACAACTCATCATAATAAGTGAAGCAATTTTCAACTTTTTTTTACACATGCACGCACGCACGCACACACTGGTCTGGTCTTTGTGGGGACTCTCATAGACAGTGGTTGGTATACTGTACAAACGGTATATTCTATCCCCTTACTCTAACCCTACCCTTAAACTTATACCCATCACACAAAACTTTCTGCATTTTTACATTTTCAAAAAAACATTCTGCATGAACTGTTCCAAAAAATGTTCCCACAAGGAGATTTCTTTGTGTCCTCATAACGTAGGGTGTACCTGAACACACACACACACACACACACACAGTTTTATTGCTGTCTGTCTTGTTTATTTTTGGATACCAGGAAGATGACTATACAGATGATACTGATACAGGTTTGATGTTGCATTTCCCTTGAGGCATCATTGTTTATCTGTAAAAAATATTGTTTCTGACTAAAGATAGACATTCAGATCTTAAAGCGTATGTGTATGTGCTCGCTTTCCGTTTCTTTAAAGATTAAATGGTGATTTACATTCTGGCATCTGATGTCATGTTGAGTAGACCTCTGGGGCAGGAAGTGCAGAGTTTAACACCCAGCTGATTCATTATTGCTCAGAAGTCAGGCCTGTCCTTCTTCAGTTTAGAGTAGTCCATGTTGACAGAGAAGAGCTGTGGGAGGTGAAAACTGGTTCATTTATATGATTAAATATTAATACAAAAAAAAAAACTTACCAAATATTACCGTCATGAGACTATTTGTAAGGATATAGGCTATATTAGCTAAATATACAAAGCTGGATAATCAGAAATGGACAAAACGTGGTCTACATGAATGTTGCTTTCACCTTGTACCGGTCATTTGGCCCCAGTTTATTCCATGGCTCTGGGTTGTTCTTGCGATCCCATCTGTTGACAGATTTCAGTCAGTTTTCCATATACTCCGAAGTAAATTGAGACCTAAAGATTGCTACCTAATGAAATGGTTACTCACGAGCATTCAGGGTTCTTTAGAGCGAGGCGGCCCAGGTAAAGCATAGACATGGTCGCTCCACCACCGATGAAAATAAAGAGAGGAATCAACTTCAAAGAGAAAAAGAATTATAATGACTAAATGACAAAACTGGCCAATAGCAAAGTAAAGCTGAACACCCAATAACGTGCCAGTTATGC
Organism: Paracanthobrama guichenoti; assembly: GCA_018749465.1. Classification (NCBI taxonomy): domain Eukaryota; kingdom Metazoa; phylum Chordata; class Actinopteri; order Cypriniformes; family Gobionidae; genus Paracanthobrama; species Paracanthobrama guichenoti. The sequence continues at coordinate 304,648 of JAGHMJ010003054.1, forward strand.
TGCCTACAGGCTATGATAAAAGACTTAAATATCTTTAGATGTCAACCCTGTTATCATATATATATATATATATATATATATATATATATATATATATATATATATATATATATATATACCCTGAAAAATCATTTGTCTAATGGCATTTTTTTATATTCAAAAATCACTTTATCAAACTGAAAGAGGTAGGTTTCTTAGGATGACTACTACAATGTTGTCTATGCATGCAGCTCACTAGGTTTTGAGACACTGACATGCTTCTCTGAGGGAATTAGAACAACTGTTTTATATTGACGTGGACATAAAAAAAATCTTAACTGCAGCTTTGTATTAGTTACTGTACAACAAAATATGTAGGCAAAAAAATGTTGCCCCATCAACCAGCCTTTTTTCCAAATACGTAGGCTATACGTCCAAATTCCATCACACAGGTTAATGCATGTTCTGTCCTAATATTTTCTGCTTAGGTCTTGTAAGTCTTGATAGAAAGCTGTTATGCTAAATGAATAAAAAGAGGCAAAGCTGATTTCACCCCAATGCCCTTGACAGCAGCTGAACAGCCATATATGACAGATACCGCGACCTACAGCAGGCATACGTGCTCAGCCATTGTTGTTATATGGGGAATTCACGTACACACTGTATATAGACAGAAATACATTTGGGAAATGCCAATACACTCACTCACCATATCACGGAATGATCTGAATATCTAATTACTGTGACATTAAATGTTGGCATATACTGGTCCATGATTGCTCTCCTATGTGGCCATTAAATTGACCGAAACCTTATCAATCACCCTATTTATATTAAGTGTATCATAATCATCCCTCGAGCAGCGGACGAGGATGTATTTTGCTAACGCCTGACACCATTCAGATACATAATTGGATAATAAATGAATCCTCATTATTAATAGGCATGAGCATCATCAGTATCAAATCTGAAATACTTACAGCCGGGTGGCTTTTCAGTTGTTTCAGTACGGTATTCAGCATGTCAAACTCCCAAAATATTTCTATACAGCAGCAGGATTTGAAGGGCGTTCACAACTGTAGGTTATGTTTCCTGATCGGAGTGTGAAGGGATGCCTGCCTGATACAAATGCGCTGTGGAAGAAGGGCTTGTGCAGCTGCGCTGTTCCGACAGAGGGCGCCCGTGGGTAACATTCCTCCGTGAGTCTCATTCAAACCTCGGGCCTTCGTCCTTATATTAAAATAAATCAATCAATATAGGGTAGTCGTTGTCAAGCACAATGAGCGAGGTCTAAATGTTGGTGAATAAAACTAAATGAATTGGCTAAAAGGTCTGTAATATGTTCAGTTTCTTTGAATCCACTGTCATCTGAAATTCTATTTTTGTAGCCTAGGCTACTTAACTGAAATTGTTTTAAAACACAAATGCCCAGTTTCACAGACAATTCTAAACTAACCCGAGTCCCAGATTAAAATGCATGTTTAAACTGTTTAACTGAAAGCTACTTGCACTGACATCTTAAAGCCCTTTTTTCCTAGTATTTGCTGCCATCTAGTGGGTTATTATTAGTCAAAGTCAAAGTCAGCTTTATTGTCGTACAGTACATACATACAGAGAATTGAAATTCTATGACTCTCAGACCCTAGGTGCCTAAGAACAACAAAACAATAACAACAAAAAGTTTTAACAGTAACAACAACAGAAGAAAGATTAAGAAAAAGAGATGGATAAAGTGAATTATGTGGTGATGGCAAATAGTGCAAACAGGTGCGTGGGGGCAGAAGTCAGGCAGGTATAAAATAAAATTATAAGAGTGTGTGCAAAGAGAGTCTGTAAGAGTCTGTGTGCCCTGAGGGTGGGGTGGGGATTCCCAGATCAGGTGCGTGGGGCAGTCCTTCAGAGTCTGCAATGTCCTGACAGCTTGGGGATGAAGCTGACTCAGTCGTAGCCTCCTCCCCTGGTGGCAGCAGACTGAAGAGGCTGTGCGATGGGTGGGTGGGGTCTCTCGCAATGATGAGGGCTTTGCGGGAGAGGCGGGAGTTATAAATGTCCTGGAGGGGTGGGAGAGAGACACTAACGATCTTCTCAGCTGTTCTCACTATGCGCTGAAGTGCTTTACGGCAGGATGCGTTGCAGGCGCCGTACCACACAGTGATACAGCAGGTCAGAATGCTCTCGATGGTGCCTCTGTAGAAGGTGCGCATGATGGGGGCTGGGGCTCCGGCTCTTCTCAGCTTGCGGAGAAAGTAGAGTCGCTGCTGTGCTTTCTTGGTCAGTGCTGTGGTGTTGGCGGTCCAGGAGAGGTCCTCTGTGATATGCACACCCAGAAATTTGGTGCTCCTCACCCTTTCCACGGTCACACCGTTGATGGTCAGAGGAGCGTGCTGGGTGTGCATTCTCCTGAAGTCAACAACAATCTCCTTCGTCTTCTCCACGTTCAGAGAGAGATTGTTGTCGCCACACCACCTAGCCAGGCGGCTCACCTCGCTCCTGAAGTTTGTCTCATCATCGTTGCTAATGAGACCAACTACGGTCGTGTCGTCCACAAACTTGATGAAGAGATTGCTGTTGTGCATGGGTGTGCAGTCATGTGTCAGCAGAGTGAAAAGGAGGGGGCTCAACACACATCCTGAGGGGCTCCAGTGTTCATGATGATGGAGCTGGATGAGTTACTGCCGACCCGAACTGCCTGAGGTCTTCCCGTCAGGAAGTCCAGCAACCAGTTGCACATCGATGTGCTGAGTCCCAGCTGTGACAGTTTTTGAGTGAGCTGTAGAGGGATGATTGTATTGAATGCTGAACTAAAGTCTATGAACAGCATTCTGACATAAGTGTCTTTATTTTCCAGGTGAGTGAGTGCTGAATGGACAGTGGTGGCGATGGCGTCATCGGTCGAGCGTTTAGACCGATATGCAAACTGGTAGGGGTCCAGGGAAGGGGGGAGGACAGACTTAATGTGGTGCATGACTAGCCGCTCAAAGCACTTCATAAGGATGGGGGTAAGTGCGACTGGACGGTAGTTGTTGAAGCAGGATGGAGATGATTTCTTAGGGACTGGAATGATGGTGGTTGCTTTGAAGCATGTGGGGACAACAGCTTGACTCAGTGAGATGTTGAAGATGTCTGTGAAGACATCAGTGAGTTCCTCTGCACAGTCTCTCAATACACGTCCAGGAATGTTGTCAGGACCTGGAGCTTTGCGTGCATTGACCCTGCTGAGGGATCTTCTCACGCTGTCCCTGGGCAGTGACAACATCAGGTCATCGGGAGGAGGTGGTGACTTCTGTGCAGTGGTGCTGTTGTGAGCTTCAAAGCGGGCAAAGAAAGTGTTCAGCTCATTCAGCAGGGGGGTGGAGCTGTCACATGTCCGTGCAGGGGGCTTATAATCTGTGATGGTCTGAATACCCTGCCACAGACTCCTTGTGTCTCTGCTGTCGCTGAAACGATGGGCTATCCTCCTGGAGTACTGTCTCTTAGCCTTCCTGATGCCGCGTGACAGGTTGGCCCTTGCTGTCCTCAGGCCCACCTCATCTCCAGCTCTGAAGGCAGCGTTACGCGTCTTCAGAAGTCTGTAGACATTTCCTGTCAGCCACGGTTTTTGGTTGGGCCAGACGGTGATGGTCTTTGTGACTGTTACATCCTCCATGCACTTGGTGATATAAGAAGTAACAGTCTCTGAGTACTCCTGGATGTCTGTGGTGTTGTGGAAGGTTGCAGCCTGTTTAAACATGTCCCAGTCAGTGGTGTCGAAGCAGTCGACATTAGTGGTTTATTATAGCTCAAACAACATATATGCCTACTTAAAGGTGCCCTAGAATAGAAAACTGTTTACCTTGGCATAGTTGAATAATAAGAGTACATGGAACTAACATACCATGAGCCTCAAACACCACCGTTTCCTCCTTCATATGTCAACCTTGTGCTTGAAAAAGACCACTGAAAAACGGGCAAATCCCAACACAGACTGTGACGTAACAGTCGGGATCATTAATATTAACACCTCCCCAAATTTGCATATAACCAGCCCATGTTCAAGGCCAGGCAGTATGACATCCAGTATGGGGCAGTCCTGTGGCCGAAAATGCCTTGTTGATGCTAGAGGTCAGAGGAGAATGGGCCGACTGATTCAAGCTGATAGAAGAGCAACTTTGACTGAAATAACCACTCATTACAACCGAGGTATGCAGCAAAGCATCTGTGAAGCCACAATATGCACAAACTTGAGGCGGATGGGCTACAACAGCAGAAGACCCCACCGGGTACCACTCATCTCCACTACAAATAGGAAAAAGAGGCTACAATTTGCACGAGCTCACCAAAATTGGACAGTTGAAGACTGGAAAAATGTTGCCTGGTCTGATGAGTCTCGATTTCTGTTGAGACATTCAGATGGTAGAGTCAGAATTTGGCGTAAACAGAATGAGAACATGGATCTCGGACAGCACATGGACAGCAACGGACATACTCCCCCCTCATGATCAGCGGGTCACCAGTAGAGAGAGTGAGCAGCTTCAAGTACCTGGGAGTAAACATCTCCGAGGACCTGACCTGGACTGCTCACATTCAGACACAGGTGAAAAAAGCCAGGCAAAGACTGTACCACCTGCGCCAGCTGAGGAAATTCAGGGTTTCACCAGCTATCCTGAAAACTTTCTATTTAGGGGCGATAGAAAGTGTTTTAACTCAGTGCATCACAGCGTGGTATGGGAACAGCACCAGTCATGACCGCAAAGCCCTGCAAAGAGTAGTGCGCTTATCCGAAGCGTATCTCAGGGTCAGCTCTCCCGTCTCTGCAGGACGCCTACACCAAACGCTGCAAAGGTAGAGCTACCAAGATCATCAAGGACTCTAATCACCCTGCAAACCCTCACTTCACGCTGCTACCATCTGGTAAGCGCTTCAAGCCTGATGGCCAAAACTGAGAGACTCAGGAGGAGCTTCTTCCCCAGGCCATCAGACTCCTGAACTTAACATCACGTGACTTCACGCCAGGATAAACATCGATACACTGACATTGCACTGCACTTTCTGTTCTCGTTGTTACTGTGTAACAACCTGTCATAAACCTGTTTGCACATTATACTCTTATACATTTGTTAACCACATATTTATAAGTCTACAGTTTACTCACTGCAAAGTCTACTTCAATTATTTTATTCCACTTTATCCTTATTTGTTACCTTTTTTTCTCTTGACTTGATTATTTATAATTCTACAGATATAGACATATATATATATATATATATATATATATATATATATATATATATATATATATATATATATATATATATATATATATATATAGTACTAATTTTTTTATATCCTATTTCTATTATAATTTCTTCCTTGTGTTTTTAACTGTGAATTTGCACTGTCCATGGAGCGGACCTGTTTACATTTCACTGCCGGTTGTATATTCTGTATATAACTGTGTATGTGACAAATAAAACTCTTGAATCTTGAATCTATCATTACCACTGTGCAGGCTGGTGGTGGTGGTGTAATGGTGTGGGGGATGTTTTCTTGGCACACTCTAGGCCCCTTAGTGCCAATTGGGCATCGTTTAAATACCACGGCCTACCTGAGCATTGTTTCTGACCATGTCCATCCCTTTATGACCACCATGTACCCATTATACTGCACCATAACGCACCATGTCACAAAGCTCAAATCATTTCAAATTGGTTTCTTGAACATGACAATGAGTTCACTGTACTAAAATGGCTTCCACAGTCAAACACAGTATTAGTATGGTGTTCCTAATAATCCTTTAGGTGAGTGTAAATGTTATGTTCCAGGCTGTGCAGGGGATGTGAGCAGTTTTCATAGCTTTCCCACAGAACAAAAGAGGAACGTTCGAGCGTTCATGCTTGCAGTTGCCAGATTTCAGTAATTTAAATCCCCCAATAAAAGCTTTTCTGTTAAAAGAACACTTATTCTATCCGGTGTTTTCCTTAAACATGTGCAATCTGGCTACCATGTGCAAGCGAGTTCTCTCTTCTGCGTGCGGAAGATCTGAAAACACCAATAAACAAGTAAGCTGCATTTCAGCAATTTCCATTTGAGATTTTCTGCTTAAAGTGTCATTCAGTCGGTCTGTGTTCTGTCACAACTCACTGAGCCGCTTGTGCTGTTTGCGATTGTGTTTGCTGAATAACTGCACTTATGTGAGCTACTGAAATGAGCCAATCAGAGCAGAGCTCAACATTATTATTCATGACCCTTCCAAATAAGGCAAAAACAGACCATTTCATTTTAGAGACAAATCCTAGGGTTGTAAATGGATATGTAAAACCGTATCTGGAGTAGTTTGCCCTTACCAAAGCCACATACCTTCTATGTATATTTAAAATATTGTATCAATGCATTCTATGGCACCTTTAAATGTTTATCACTTTTAACTGTTTTATGTAACTTAAAAGGGTTTCCTGTAAAATGACACTAAAATTGTGTATTTAGACCACTGTATGGGAAGCTTTTCAATTTGGGTAGGCCAAATCCAGGCGGAAATCCCCAAAAATGTTAAGACATATTTAAGGAAAGCAGACTATATTTTAAGCTATGTCAGTGCAAGTTGCTTTCAGTTAAACAGTTCAAACATGTATTTTAGTCTGGGACTAGGGCATTAGCCTTGTCTATGAAACTGGGGGTAAATGTTCTAATATAACCAAAAACCTACTGCTGGCTTAATCTAAGCCCTGTCTGTGAAACCAGCCCTAGCTGCTATCATCTCAGGAAAATAAGTGAAATATGACAGGTACATGGGATCCAGATAACAATTTTTTTGTTCCCAGCACGTTCTGGGAAGGTTAGTTTTTGGTTACAAAAAAAGAGAACATTCTTTTGGTTTGCTGGGGAGCAGCAGATATAGGAAATTGAATCGTGAAAAAACTGTAGGGACACACAAATCAAGTTTTTCCTGTTTAGTGCAAATTACATGACATGCGATTAGCACCTTTTTTTTTTTATACAGCACTTATAATTTAGTAAGATGGAATAGATATTCTGTCACTATTGATGTTAATTTCTCTTTTATCAGTGATAAAACATACTGCAGAATCATCAATTTGCATGTAGTTTCCCCAAGCACTTCCCAACAGGAAGGCCAATAGTCTAAACTAATACATCTGAACATAAAGCATTTTAACCAAAGCTTAAAACATCAACAACAAAAATCATATGCATTGAATGAGCACACTGAATAAAGAAATACTTTGAAGTCAGATAATGCGTCACCACATTCTATAGCTTATTTTTAGCAAAAACTTATGTGCAAACAGTACAGAGCACCTAACAAGTATAAAATTTACATTTACATTTATTAAACCAAAAAAAACAAAAACAAACTAACTAACGTAAAGGGTGAATGTAAATATGACTGACATTCACCATAAATCTAACATAAACATTAATACCCATTGAAATGGCCTATGCCTGTGGAAATCCACCCACAATACCTTCTTCAATCTTTTCAATAACTGTAACTAAAAGCTAAAGTACAAAATTAAAACATCTGCCAAATTCTTTGTTCATTATAAAGCTGGCATGGGTGGTAAAATACGGATTTAAAATACACGCATTGCCTTAATAGTAACATTTGTCAATATGTAACAACAAAATCTACTCATCATTCCCTATTCAACATTCGATATTCAAATGACAGCCTTTTTCTTAGAAAACTGCCTAATATTAAACCATAAATCTATCATATCCGCTATTCCAACAAAATATTTTCACCTCTCACTGTGAGCCATATGAAGAAAGCTGGTACCCTCTTATTACAATTCATTTTTAAATTAGAAAATAAATGTATTTTTCACTGTTCAACAATGAAAAATACTATTTTTAAAAGTAAGGATGCTGAAGCAAGT
>JAGHMJ010003054.1:330000-391269 GCA_018749465.1 Paracanthobrama guichenoti
TAAATGGTAGCTGTCATAAAAACATTTACAGACATCCCACCTCTCCTGGTTACACACATTGATAGCAGCTCCCTGACGGCCACAAATATCACAGAAATCGAGACAGAAGCACTGTCTTCACCTGGTATTAAAATGTGTTTCTAGTGATCCAATCACAAATGGTCAGCCAAGACTAATTACCGTTTTTACCTGGAATTATTATGCATTTCAAATGCGTCCTGTGACCACTTGCTTCCGGATTTCATGTAATGTAATATAATATAATTATTATGCATTTTAGACATTTTGAGCACAAAGTGATTTCTGTAAAGTTTCAAGTGTAATTGTTTAGTTCATCTTTTTTTATTTATTCATATCAGGGTGTACTTTCACCCATGTAATATAGTTAAGATGTGTGTGTGGCAATTACTGCACTGTGGTTGTGGGAACTTTTTTGGGAATGTCTAAAATTGTGTGTAAAACAAGCACACACCCTGTTCAGGCCCTGGTATACAGTACATAGTGTACAAAAAGTAAAACAGCGTTACTTTATTCAGTGTAGCTTGTAGCCCTCTGTTGGTGAAAATAATCACTACACAATTGCAGGGTAACCTGCAGGGTGTGTGGGTCGGGCTTTTTACTGTGTATTTGAGGGGTGTGTATTTGAATGTGCTGTAAAATGACGATAGCTTTAGTCGGGGACAGGACACCAAAAACAAGGACTGTCTCCAGAAAAAAGGGACATCTGGCCACCCTAAATACAGTGAGAGTTTAAAAAAAAGAGACCTACCAGTGTCAAGATCTAAAGGGTGCTGTGGAGAGCAAGATGTGAATGAAGATAAAGTGGATTGGGAAGATACACAGGAAGAATCAACCTGAAATCCACTCCTGGAGCTCAAGTGTGGAACAGGAGCCCTGTGGCCATCAGGAACCTCATATAGCTAAAAAAAAAAAAAAAGAAAAGAAAAGACAAATACAATTACACATCTTTCCAGTTGTGCAGGTTTAAAAAAAAAAAAAAAAAAAAACAACATTTGGGCTTGGCCATCCAAATAATATAATATGTAACAATATGCAAATTAGCATGACATCAGACTAAAACGGTGAAAAGTGTTAAGAGACTTACTCCACAGTGGTCAATGGGTGAATGATGTATGAAGACCTTCTCCAGCTCCTGATCTAGTCTCTCTTCACTGTGTCGCAGACGTGATGGCAGGCGAGTCAATGATGCAGCCGGAGACTGAGAAGACACACATATTGCTACAAGTGTGACAAGTGCTTTCCATTGTTATCTTTTGGTTTTATAGAGCTAATGATAATTTGGTAACACTTTACAATACGGGTGCACTAATGTAAGTTAGTTAATAGTCATATGCCTCAACAAGTAAAGTCATAACATAATGATACCTTTGCAAATCATTAGCTAATGATTAATTAAAGCAGACAACTGGAAGTTGAAATGCATGGCTTTGACCCATTGTGGTAATTAACATATTATATTAACTAATAGTGTAAATTCATATGTTATTAGGGAATGAATACATTATGACACATTTAACTAATAACAATTTAATGATTACTTCATCTATTAATCATATAGAATGTTCATTAGTTGCTGATGCAGTAATCATTAATAAATGGTTTAGTTCTTCATGAGTCATACATTATCTCATGATTATCTATTGCATTAGTTAAGCATTAATGCATATTAGTGCATCGGTATTGTAAAGTTTTACTGATAATTTTTATCCTTTCTATTGTCAGTGGCCACTCGTTGTCCAACAATATATATTTCCAAACTTTTTTTAATAACAGAAACTGAGGTTTTCCTACATTTTCATCACCACAATGTAGGTGAACCACAAACACAGACTGTAAAAGGCAAAAAGACAATAAATCCATCCATCCTGTGTGTGTACACACACACACACACACACACACACACACACACACACACACACTATGACCACTGACAGGTGAAGTGAATAACACTGATTATCTCTTAATCACAGCACCTGTTAGTGGGTGGGATATATTAGGCAACATTTAAGTGAACATTTTGTTCTCAAATTTTATGTGTTAGAAGCTGGAAAAATGGGCAAGCATAAGGATTTGAGCGAGTTTGACAAGGGCCAAATTGTAATGGCTAGACGACTGGGTCAGAGCATCTCCAAAACTGCAGCTCTTGTGGGGTGTTCCCGGTCTGCAGTGGTCAGTATCTAACAAAAGTGGTCCAAGGAATGAATAGTGGTGAACCGGCGACAGGGTCATGGCTCATTGATACATATGGGGAGCGAAGGCATCACAGTTTGTTGTGTATGGGGCTGCATAGCTGCAGACCAGTCAGTGTGCCCATGCTGACTCCTGTCCATCGCCAAAAGTGCCAACAGTGGGCACGTGAGCATCAGAACTGGACCACGGAGCAGTGGAAGAAGGTGGCCTGGTCTGATGAATAACGTTTTCTTTTACATCACGTGGATGGGGGACCTGGGGAACACATGGCACCAGGATGCACTCTGGGAAGAAGGCAAGCCGGTGGAGGCAGTGTGATGCTTTGAGCAATGTTCTGCTGGGAAACCTTGGGTCCTACCATTCATGTGGATGTTACTTTGACACATACCACCTACCTAAACATTGTTGCAGACCATGTACACCCTTTCATGGTGGCTGTGGCCTCTTTCAGCAGGATAATGCACCCAGCTACAAAGCAAAAATGGTTCAGGAATGGTTTGAGGAGCACAACGAGTTTGAGGTGTTGACTTGGCCTCCAAATTCCCCAGATCTCAATCCAATCGAGCATCTGTGGGATGTGCTGAACAAACAAGTCAGATCAATGGAGGCCCCACCTTGCAACTTACAGGACTTCAAGGATCTGCTGCTAACAACTTGGTGACAGATACCACAGGACACCTTCAGGGGTCTAGTGGAGTCCATGCCTCGACGGGTCAGGGCTGTTTTGGCGAGCCTGATCAACATACTATATAAAATAGCCCACCACAGTTTGTTTTTCGTGCATGACATTTAGAGGCATGCAAAACCAAAACTGAAAAACAAACTGATGTACAGCAAAATTGCATTACACCCTCTTAAATGGGTTTATTTCAAAATTTGGGCTAATCAGCAACTAGTTGTCCTCTAATGTGTACCTGAGTGGATCCAGTCTATGGTGTTGAATCATAAATGCCCTGAAGATGAATGAAGGATTTTACAAAGATGAAATAAATGACAATGTTCAAAATGACACAAATGTTCAGCTGAACAATGACACAAAATATATTTTCTTTTAGAGCTGCTGCACGGCCGAATTTAACTGTTTGCATCATTGAATCATTTTCCTGTTATCACTGTAAAATTGCTTTGAAACCATCTATATTATATAAAGCACAATATAAATAAAGGTGACTTGACAAAGGCGGCTACATGTAGCCAAAAAAGCAATATATATTGCTCATTTCATTGTCAGTGAGTACTGCAGTCTCCTGCATTAATGTACATGTGATTAATAAAACTTTAAAGTGAGTTTACTTATAATACCAAGTTTACAGTAGATATCTAATATTGTGCTGTGAATGTCATGTGGTAGAAGGATGGCCTATAATCTGGTGCTAAAACGTAGTAATGGATAAAAACTAACAATGACAATAGTCATAAAAACACCTTTATATCCAACTAAAACTAAACTGTTATTAAGAACCATAATACAAAATGAAATAAAACTCTGAAACTAATAACACTGGAGTCTATGATTTCTGTTTGCAGCTGGCCAGCATGTGTTAAAGCAAAACAGGTTTTGATACAACCACTCTTCCTGTTACATTTTGCAATCCTCCACACTTCCTCTAACATTTGTGTACATGTGTCAGAATATATCACTTGAGTGCATTTGAAGGCTTCACCCACAGACCACTGAACTCATTTGAATTTTATGAGTGTAGAAGCATTTGGTAGAGCCAAGAATGGCCCCCTAAACTACAATACAAATAGGATTGAATTCTAATTTCATATGCAAAAATGTGTCGTAGCACACTGATACAAGAAATGCAATCACAGATTTCCATGCATCAAACAGCTTGATAAATAATACAGATAACAACTAAATACTTACATCTTTTAAATAAAAAGTGAAAGTTGTTTGCCTGTGCAAAACTCGCTGCCACTATTCTAGGGTATTTTTGGTGGTTTCTAGGGTGTTGCCATGTTGCTAAGGTGTTGTAAGTGGCTGTTAGCATGTTGCTTTGTTAGGGTGCTCTGGGTGGTTACTAACTAAATAAAAATATATGAACCCTATGATATGACCCTTGGATATGGTTGGGTCCCTCCTTAAATGCAAGTCTGTCAATGTTTAGTCTCAGCCTCAGACATCCCACCCATGGACCACTTATCCGGATCAACTAAACACTGGATTTTCAAAAGTATGTGAAGTTGTGAGAATTTCGCAGCATTGACTTTTTAAAATACATCCAAGAGTTTTACACGCCGGACTGTTATTGTAGGGACATAGACATTCTACTTTAAAACCCCAAACATGACGCTGAGCAAAACAAGCTGCGATTGGTTGCTTTACATGTCGGTCAGACTCTTGGGCGGTCCTTGGCCAATGAAAGCAGCGATGGAGTCCAGACCTTCTGCCGTTGCTACACAAGAGTAGTCAACGTTTAATAAAACACGTGCTTGTTGGCAGAGGCCATTTACACTAACTTCGCCCAAATTTACAAAAGAAACCTGTTCAATAACAACAGCAGTGGCATGAGTAAAGGCCCGTTCAGACCAAGAACAAGAATTATAAACGTTCACACCAGCGGACGTATCATTTTATCATTCATTAGCTGGATAAAATCATTCTGAAAGTAATCCCAACGATTGTTTCTCTGTGCTGTTAACATTATAGCTGTGGTGTGAACTCTGAGCTGTGAATTTTTAGAACTGTATCTTTATTGTTATCTTTACAGCTATCATCCTTGGTGTGAACGGCCCTTAAGAATAGTGAACCCACCTTTTCCGATCCCATTCTTCTCTGTTTTTCTAATCACAGATCAGCTCCGAGAGGCGTTTATTTTAAATAATAATGAAGAAAATATTCAAAAAGTTGAAATAAGTGCCTAATGGGTATTTAATAGGCCTATAATTAAGTGTACCACTGGATGTGGCGCTACATGTCAAGGTAAAGGCCCCAACCAACCCCCTCTTCCTGGTATTCTGCTCGCCAATGTACACAATGGATTTGTATATTAACTTGTGATCTTGGTGATCATACGGTAAATAGAGGGTATGCATTGATGTTACTTTCCCGCCGGAACACGCCCCCCTCAGCCAGACTGTGTGGCAAAAGAGTTGCTACATGACTGGATTTAATAGGGGAAACACGAGTAAAAAACAATTATCAGTTTAAACTAAAGGTTAGACTTAATAATTGTGTTTCCTGACATTTATATGTGCCTGATTTTGATGCTGGGGAAATACATGAAGCAAATTTTCCTGTGAACGCTTTATATAAATAAAATATAGTTTTTCCGTGGCATTCACGCTGAATGGCTGCCACCCTGTCTTTTTGCCACTCAGTGGGCGTAAACACAGTCACTCTGGCCGCCGGTGACGTCACGTGCATACACTGAATGTTATTATTTTTGCATACCGTTTCATAATGTACAACAATACATTAAGATGCATAGAGTATCTGCCACTATTTGGAATAAGTATAAATAGAATCTAACGCTACACAGTGCACAGAAAATTGTGGTATTTTCACAAATAGCCTCTGCCGTAATAAAATTAATCCTCCATTAGACAAATTCTGAATAGCTCTGTTTAATCTTATGTTTAGTTTGAAAAGAGGGCTGGGAATGAGGAACCAGGAGACAGCGAGAATGAAAGAATGTGTGTGCGTTACCTGTTGTTGGTTGTGCAGTTTCTCTTGGTTGCCTACTGGAAAACCTGCCCTTTGCTTCTGTTGCAGTTGTTGATTCAGCTTGGAAAGCTTAGAAACAAAAACAGTGTAAGGATAGAAAAGAGCAGAGAAACAGCAGATGTTTTCTTACATATACAGATTTATGTAGTGTGATATAGATATAATAATACATTTTACACAATTCAATAATACATGCAAACAACTTTCTATAGTTTCGAGCCATTTCCATAACAGAAGTGAAGTGGCATGTTTACTGTGCAGTACGACTTACCGATGAGCCTGCACACACGTCACTTCCATCATGTTCTGAATTTCCCCATGATGCCGAGCATTTGTGAAATCCAACCGCGGTTGTTTCAGCTCCAGCTAACCATGCATGTGGTGTCTTTAACAAAAATAACAACCATCATAAATACATAAAACTACACTTTATTTTGTTGTACTGGGCTGGCTGATTTCTTAAAGGGACAGTTCATGTGTATTGAATCAGTCAAGAGTTATTTAAAATTAACTATGGCTGAGGGGAAGATTAACAGTGAATAATGATTTATAATTGTCATCTGTTCCTCACGCAAAAATAAGTCTTAAGAAAAAATTGGAATATGACATCCATTTGGACTACTTTCATTGTGCGGAAGAAAAGATCTGCTTGTCTGTCCTGCATGCTTTCATCCTACATCCTTGTTTTACTCACAAGGTTGACTAAACTAAGAATTCACATTTTTGGGTGAACTAGTACAATTATTTTGTTATTAACAGCATCACAGGCAAATAAAATACATTTACCATAGTAAGACTTGTGTATAAGGTAATTTTGGTGGGTAAAACAGTCTTAAGTCAACAATATAAAAGGAAGATTGAAATTTTGGCTTGGATAAGGAACAGAAAACAGATGATACCTAAAAAAAATGTGAAAAGCTAATGTCCCCACTTCCCTTCACAGCTGACATGAGGTTTAAAGTTCATAGTGATTGCAGTAAATCATAGGCTGTGATGTAATAGCCTAGTTTAGGCACACCACGGTATGGTGATGGTGTCAGAAGAAACCAAGGACCTCTGGTATTCACCATGGTAATGCATGGCCCTGTTTACATTGGTGTTAAGGTTAAGGCCCTGTTTACACCTGGTATTAACATGCGTTTTGGTTGATCGGATCACAAGTAGACGAGGGAGACACATTCTGTTTACACCTGGTGTTTTAACTAGTTTCTTTTGTCCACTTTTAACCACTTCTGTCCTGATTTCTTTGAGGGGAGGGTCTATGGGCAGGTAAATGTATGTTTTTTTCCCCAGATATTTAGATCTAAATGGACAAAATAAGCTTGCGGAATTTACATATGAACGTGCACAGACGACAGAAAAACATACGGAGAGCAGCAGCTTATGTTTCTGCTCGGATAGCCGCAAGGCCACGCCGAACGAGTGTTAGAAATCAGGAAAGGTGAGAGAACATTGTGCTTGGTACATTTTTCATCTTCAAACCAAACTTGATTTTTCCGCCGATAAAGTTTAAAGGGGCCATGAACTGCGTTGTTTTATTGTTTTATGATGTTTCCTGGGATGTACTTATAAAGTTAGAATTCTTTTTACATCAAAAACTGTCATAATTTATAAATTAAATGCATTTTTCCTACCCTGATTTTAGCCCTCTGCTCTGAACGCTCTGTTTTAAGGGGCGTGTCTGCTGTGAGTTCAGTGTAAACGCCCACTGCTGTGACTGGCTAACATCTTTACATTTGAAATAGTATTACTCTCTGTTTTAGCACGTTTTTACTATTACAGTTCTCACGGTTAACTAATCTACTAAACTACATTTAGATCTATGGCATTACATTTATTCCTATGGCATTACATTTAGATCTATGGCATTACATTTAGATTGTGGCATGAAAGGTTGCAGTGATGATCATTGTAGCCGATACAAAAAAAATTACAAAAATCAGTTTCTGTACACTAACGAATGCTTTCATCTTCACTAACAGTGCAAACATGATATAGTTAAGAGATTCGTTGAATAAAACGAGAGTCTCTGACAAACGCGTCGCTGATAAACTCTCGCTGATTGACAGCTGCTCAATTCATGACCCCTTTAAATCCCGTCTGGCTAGCATGTTTCCCATAAGGTTTACACATTAGGTCAATAGGCAGAGAGCAGGCAGTCTTTTGTGGCTGTTTGAAAAGTCGACCACATAAGCTTTAACATTACGAAAGCAATCCAGTCGAATGCGTTTTCGACTACCTCTGGAAGTGGTCCAAAGTGGACAAGCTCAAAATGTATTAGACCCCATTTACAATTGTATACTCGTGATATGATTGACCAAAACGCATCTTAATACCAGGTGTAAACAGGGCCTAAAAGTGGATGCACTAGGTGTAAATGGGGACAATGATTACCATTTTCATGTACCACGGTATTTATATGGAATACCATCGTCTACTTCCAATCAAGATGGAACCTTAAAGGTGCACTGGGTACATTTTAGTGGCATATAGCAGTGAGGTTGTGAATTGCAACCGTCTACCGCTCACCCCTCCCTTTCGAAGCACATAGAGAAGCTACAGTGGCCGACACAGGACAAAAATGGCATCGTCTGAGACAGCAAGGAGTAGCTCTGTAGAGCAATTTGTCCGTTTAGAGCTACTGCAGAAACATGACAGCGCAAAATGCCAATTTCACTGTAAGGGGACCCGCGGTGTATGTAGATAGAAATGGATCATTCTAAGGTAATAAAAACATAATGCTTCATTATGTAAGGTCTTTATACACCACTGAAAACATAGTTATGTATATTATATTGCATTTCTGTTAATAGATCCTCATAAATACTACACACTGCACCTATAAATTTATAAAAGATTGTATTGGCATCTATGGCTCCATGAAGAACCTTTAACATCCATGGAACCTTTCCATTCCACAAAAGGTTCTTCATAGTGGAAAAGGGTACTTTCAATTTTTAAAAGGTTCTTGACACTATGAAAAATTATAATCATGGACTATGATTATAATTTGAATCAGGCCCACATGATTCAGTCAGCACATTGAATCGCTTCACCTGTGTGGATTTGTCTTCTCTGCCGTGTCTGCTGGGACTGTGTTTGTCACCCACTTTGGGCCACTGGCCTTGCAAGTACGGCCCCACAATCGCATCCAAAGATAGTGTGCGCTGGATCCGAGTCTGAAAACACCACTCAGCTTTGGTCCAATCACCTGAGGAACCAAGAAAGCATGTGTATTGAATAAAGGCTTTCAGACAAAACATCTGAAATCAAATTCATCACAGTATATTGCATGAAGAGAAAACAAGTGCCAAGCAGTTATCTATATACTTCAATGAGGAAACATTCTGCTAAATATCTTGTTTTAATAAATGTGTGTATTGCAAAAAGGTTGTAATAAAGTTTTTTTATTGCATTAAACTTTTTCATAAAATATGAAAGACATTATGTATTACATACAATGGGATCTCTAAAATATTAACATTCATGTTATGGCTTAGCATTTGGATTGTCAGTCTTTTGCTTTAATGACTGTAACACTGAGGCTGACGTGAATAAAACCAGAAGATCATGTTCTCCACCATGACTTGAGATGTTTCAAAGAATCTTGTGCTTCAATGGAAGCAAGAAAATGTGACCTTCAGAACAAAGGAGTTCACATGACCAGTGTCACCAATTGCATTATTTCATTAGTGAAATATCGGAACTATTTCTTCTTTATTCGTCTCCAAATGTTACAAAAGTTGCCTGTTTCATAAAATACTTATTCTTATCATAAAAGCTTAATTTTCAGCTTTATTTTTTTTTTTTTATGTACGCCCCAGTGTATATTGGACATAGCGTATGATACATGTTGAAACCATCCATCTTTATATGTGTCATTTATGCGTTTAAAGTTAATATATAGCCAGTAATTATAATTAATAATGATGATGATGTGCTGCTATGCACCAGCAGTCCAAAAGAAAACTGTAGGGTGGGTAGATGAAATGCACTTAGTGATAATTTTCATATTTGCCCATAGATACTGAGAAGCCATAATAATTAAGCCAACCGTTTAAAGCACAAAAAAATTAAATTCGTTATGTAGTTGCCAACTCAGTCATTCACACAGCATTTTCTGTTCATCTGTAAGGACATGTATTGGCTCAGATCATGTGTGATAGTCACTGATTTGTATTATATACTTCACCTGGAGTGATATTTGTGACGGCAGCTCCAGCTGGTTTGTGCAGTGTGAAGGGAACAGTAGCTTTAAGAGGCTGGAGACCAGATCCGCTCCTGGACTTCTTCATTTCTCCACAAACACTCACTCTGGCGTCATGAGCTCATACGCTTCTTTTTGTTTGTGTAGTTACATAACAAACCTGCGTAGAAGACGACGCATGCAAACATCTAGTTTCTTGACTAGACGGAAAACTAAAAGATATAGTTAATCAATCGTATAAGTATACGAGTTGAGAGAAGGTTACTCTGCTGCTCAACGCCAACTGAGGGAAGTGAACTCTGCCTATCAAAACGCTCTGTCGGATCTTTCATTCATTTTAGGAAGTGGGCGGATACCTTCAGAATTCGCCTTTTGATTGGCTAAAAGAAATGGCTATCCAGAAATACACCATAATAATACGTTTAACTTAAAAAACATTTTTTTTGGCTTGATCTTAAAGAATTAAATGTAGTGCAGCAATTTTTGCAGCGTATTAATTCACCAAAACACTTATATTCAAATACTTGGCAAACTCTGCTAGTGTCACTACAAGAAAGCTAATAAAATCAAAGTCGTGTGGCTTTGAGTCGCTTTCTTTAAGTTCTGAAGCCATCTATATGCTAGTGTACTTCCAATGACAAAACTGACAAAAGCTGAAGCAATGATGTTTGATGTCATTGCCTTCAAATGCATGCTGAATATGTACAAATGCAAATGAGAATTGTATGGAATAAAGAGTACGTAGGTACGTAGGCGACTTTTTTTTTCTTTCTCGCAATTACAAATTTATTTCTCACAATTGCGAGTTTACATATCATGTTACTTATACTAGCTATATCTCACAATTCTGAGAGGAGAAAAAAAGTATATTTCTCGCAGTTGCGAGTTCATGATTCAAACTTTAGCCTATAGCAGCGTGATATAGAATTCTGCCTCACAATTGCGAATTATAAAATCTGATTTGTGAGATTTATAAAAATAAATAAATAAAATAAAATAAAAAGTCATAACTGTGTGAGATAAAAAAAAAAAAAAGTAAAAAGTAGCAATTACCCTGTGGTGGAAACAAGATTCCATAGAATTCCATAGCTATGGTTGTGGGCATACAAAGCTGGTATGATTTCAGAATCAAAAGCCTTGAAGAAAGAAATGTTGACAAATTGTATATTTCAGATGAACTATTCATTGTGATTCTTTCTTTTTGTCAAATAGCCTATTTGGTAACTGTACAGTGCAATAGGCAATGCTATACTAATATTGTATAATTGTTTTGGAAACTATCATATTGAATTGTGAGTAAAACATTAATTCACATAAATAAACTGCTTTACATTGTTCATATCTATGTATAAAGGTGGTATTTCTTCCAAGGGTGTAACAGTCCCATCCCTGTGGGTGTCTTCAGTATGTATTGTTGGAGATAACCTTCCTCCCAGTGTCTGAAGACCAGGGAGTGCAATCAGTGGTGGTTTGCATGGGGTGGAGCTTGTGTGAGATAACACCTTCTGAATATGCCCATTTTTGCAGAAGAGCTGTTCTGTGGTCTGTGTACTCACTTGTTTTTGTAAATTTTATTTGTTTTGAAAAGTATGCTTGTATTATCTTTCTTTAAAATGAATTATGTTTTGTTATATCTATGATTTATTAAATGTTCATATTTCAGGAGTGCAGAGCGTTTTAAGAATATGAATATTGAGAGAATTTGAGATCTTTCAAAGGAGGTTTTTGAGACAGTGATCCAAGAATGCTTTCTCATTATGTGTTTCACATGAGGAAAATTGTGTGCTCTTTGACCACGCATTTAAAAGGAACGGCTTTTTCTTTTACTCTTTGTCTTTCTATTAGAATTTTGTTATTTTGAAAATCAAAAGTCATTCTTTAGCTTCACTCTGCAGCATGCTGGGAAATTAATCAAGTGTCACATCTTTTTGGTAAGCTTATTTTGAACCACCGGTCTCCATTTTGCATTTAGACACATCTGTTAGGTTCTTTTTACTGCAACAGTCCACAGTGAACAAATGATGTTGACCTTTGACCCATAATTGACACTTGTTCTTTGTTTGACCCCTGGGTCATGGTGATCCTAAATTCAAGTAATGTTGTAATTAAAAAGAGTGACATCTGGAGGAGGAACAGATTTGAAATAGATTACTATGATGTGTGCCATGCATATGAGACACCAGGACATTATGCATTTATCTGAGATTTTATCAACCACCCAGAACACCCCAGCAAACATTTACATTTATGCATTTGGCAGATGCTTTTATCGAAAGCGACTTACATTGCATTCAAGACAATGTGTGTGTGTGTGTGTGTGTGTGTGTGTGTGTATATATATATATGTATGTATGTGTATGTGTGTATATGTGTATGTGTGTATGTATGTATGTATGTATATATATGTATGTATATGTATGTATATATGTATTCTCTTCTCCCTTCTGTCTCATACAGTGCAGACGTGTTTTCTCTCTGCTCCCGCTGTGCTCTGGCGCTTTGGTATTTTGTCTTTTTCTCTTATTTCTGGAGAGCATTAGGACAAAAAGTGGCGCCTGAAAAGGCTGAGGCCCGGAGGCTTGCTCCAAACTTCATTTCGTTATACTGTACTTGTACATGTGTAATGACAAATAAACTTGAATCTTGAATCTTGAAATCTCTTGAATATATATATATATATATATATATATATATATATATATATATATATATATATATATATATATATATATATATATATATATATAACGAAAATATATTCTAAGAACGATATGATAATGATCCTATTAAGTTATTTCTGATTGTTTCCTGAATGTTCAAAATGGGTTAATATTTTGAGAACATAAATAGACCAGATCATTTTGAATGAACATTCTATTAACGTTACAGGAAGAATGTTTGTTCATTACTTTGATCTGAGCCTTCTGACCCTAGCAACCAGAGCAACATAATAAAAACACTTAGAACAACTTAGCAACAGCATAGCAATGCCCTGGCAAGAACTGAAATGAACCCGCTGATGCATAGTGTCTAGTTATACTTTAAAAGACAATACATGTATAGTTTTAGATGTGTATTTTTTAAGCTTTAGTTTTGCTGTAAAATTCTAGTAACAACACCTACAGTACAGGTACAGTATACTGGTACAACTGTATCAGTGCTATTACAGTGTAGTTGGTGTTTTTGTAAAAATAAACATTGGGTTCACTTTCGAGGGAACTCAACGCTGCATCAGAATATTGACGCTATGAGAACTCTTCCGCATGACTGGTCTCTGAAGCATGTGTGAAATCACGCTAATTCTATTGGCCGACGGCAGTCATATGACTTAAAATTGCGTGCCATTATGACTATAAAAGGGTACCTGCATCATCAGTTTCTTTGTCTTCTGGAAGCATGTAGAAATCGTTGTATGTAAAATTGTTTGTCTTATTTAATGTTTGTCATAATAAGAAAAAAAAACAAATGTTGGGATGGCGAGAAAACAATTCAGAAGGTATATGTCTCCATGTCCGCACTATAATATGTCCGGTGACATGCACTTTTGTGTTGTTTGTTTGGGAGTGAAGCATGTCAGGGGGCTTACAAGGAGGCTGGCTGAGTGCATTGAGAACGACTCTCAATGAGAGTGCTCCGCTTCCGCTTGGCTCTTTGCACCCCATGGTAGCACAGCGACTCAGATCATGGGGGTCACAAATACAGTTGAGATGTGTTCTGCCCTTTCTCAGTTCTCATCTGCCAACCCCAAAACCTTTGTTTTGGATCCAGAAGTTTGCTCTGCAGTTTCTTCTGATCTAAACGAGGGCCCGATGTTAACTATGTCTGGCTCCAAGGAGTTGGATGTGGTTAGCATTGAGGCGGGAGAATTTGAGGAAATGCCATCCCTTGATTGGCCAGCCAAGGAGCAGTAAGTGCTGAGGAAAAGTAAACTGGATTAGTACTTTCTATCTGAAAAAAAACAAATCCTCTCCACCAGAGTCTTCCAATTTTTCTGGATCTCCACACTGAGGTGATGAGATCCTGGTTAAAACCGTATTCGGCTTATGTTTATGCACCTGCCTTGTCCAACTATCCGACAACTGCAGGTCTAAATGAGCATTTGTATGGGGCAATGCTTAAGTTTGTGGAGACGTTAGCTAACTATCTCTCACCTGAATCGGCATTGTCTCTGAAGCTCCGACGCCAAAGCGCATGCCACTGCAGACCTGGATGCAGGTGAGAGATTTGCCCCTGAACTCCGCTGGGCCACAGATTTGGCTCTCTGCGCCACCAAGCAGATGGCCCGCTCCCTTGGCCATTTGATGATTGCCATTGTGACGCTGTTAATACCTTTGTCGAGAGGTTTCAGGAAGTTAAGAAGCAGTTGACGGGCGTTCTCTCAGTTTATTCCCTGCCCCGTCTAGGCGCCCATGGCTGTTTCCCAACCTCAGCCTGGGCAGAGCTCTAGACGTACATAGCAAAAAGAGAGCATAGCTGCTCAAGCCCCCTCCCTCAGAGAGATCTGAGTGCCGTAATTTCTGCTCAGAAGGCTGCTGGCAAAAAGTCCCAATGTCAAGGCACTCAGAGCTTCGAGGAAAGGTCCTCTTGAAGGGGGATTGGTCCACACTACTCTGTTGTGTGCCCAGTTCCTCTAAATGCCAACGTCAGATGCTTCCCTCCTGGTCAGAGGTGCAGTCCTAGACTGCAGTTCAGCTCAGGGTCTGTGGAGATGTCACCATTATGGCATATAAATTGCTTGGAGATGATGGCTATATTTCTGGCTCTGAAAAATTTCCTCCAAGATCTCAGAGTCTACTATGTTCTTGTCCAATCAGACAACACGTTGGCAGTTGCATACATAAACCAGTCTGCGTTCATGTCCTCTTTCCAAATCCTTTTGCGTCAGATCCTAGTTTGGGCCTAGGGTGAGCTGCTGTCGCTGAGAGCAGTCTACATTCCTGGTAACTGAATAAGGAAGCAACATCCTGTTTAGGCAGTGCTGTCTGCTCTGATTCACACTCACATCTCCAAGACCTTTGGGTCTGGATGCTATGGTACAGACGTGGTCGAGGTTACGTCTGTATGCTTTTCCTCCAATTGCTCTGCTCCCGGGAGGCCTAGCCTTGATATGCCAAGACGGGATTTGTCTGGTACTCATAGCCCCGTTTTGGCTGACCCGAGTTTGGATTTCAGACCTGATATTTCTCCTGGATGGCCCTCCTTCCATTCTGAGGGATCTTCTGTCTTAGGCAGGGAGTACAATTTATCACCCCGACCCCAGACTATGGGTCTGGCCCCTGAGGGGGACCAACTCACTGGTCTCTCAACTGAGGTCTCAACTCCATCCAAGAGGAAATTGTACGCCTTCAAGTGGAGGCTCTTTTCCTTGTGATGCAGAGAGCACCACTGTGACTCATTTAAATGCCCTCTTGGTTCCGTGCTGGAGTTCTTGCAAGACAGCTTTTCTGCTGGGTTAACCCCATCTACAAATAATGTGTATGTGGTGGCCATTTCTGCTAGCCACATACCAATTGATGGAGCATCCCTTGGTGGATCCTTTGGTGTCTTAGGCCTGTTTGTTGTTCAAGAATTCCTTCTAGGGACCTTGCAGTTGTCCTGGACATTCGAGCCCCTGGATCAGCCTCTGAAAAAGTAGTTTTTTCACTTAGCTATTGCTAAAAAAGTAGAAGATTTGCAGGCCCTGTCAGTTGCCTCCTCCTGACTGGATTTTGCTCCTGGTGGAATCAAAGCTATTCTTCATCCTAGGCTGGATTATGATCCAAAGGTGCCTTCCTCAGTGACGCGTTGTGTTTTTTTAGGTCTTCTGTCCTCTGCCTTTATAATTTGCGGAACATTCTAATGCAGTTTCTCGCTCCCTACTCAGGGAATTAGGATAACCTGAGATGTTTTTGTGTGTGTGTGTGTATTAATTATTCATGTATCAGAGAGTTAAATTCACCAGTTTCTCTCATTGCTCCACTCAAGTATCTTTCTCTTATCTTACCATTAGTCTTTACACCCACAAACTATATACAGCACACTCAAAAGCACTCTAAAAATGTTTAAGGAAACAAAACTAAAGATTTTTTTTAATGCATTTGTCAAGTTACAATACTAAAAACAAAAACATCCATTTAGAGAGTGGCTGTCCAGTGGAACAGAAGAGAAAAACAAAGACAGAGTGAACTGTAACTCAGTGGAAAACATTAGGACAAAAAGAGGCAGTTTTATTGCGATTTTAAGTGACAAACAGCATAGTTTCCAACGGCTTTTTAAATCATGAAATGTGCAATGAATAAAAATAAAAAATTAATTTAATGCTAATTGAAGGTGAACAGCTGTCTAACACAACACACACACTCAAACAAAAAGACTTTCAATTACACTGACAATGGAGGGGAGAAATCTAGCTTATCAGTTTTATATGATGCCAATGCGACTAAAATTTATGCAAATCTGCTGCTAATATACCAAAAATGACAGTGGGCCACACATTGCAGAGGTATTGTAATAATGATGCAACAACAGATGACAAATAGATGTCAAACATACAGTACAATACAACAGTATGCAGAGATATACTGGTCCATTTGTTCACCATCAGTCATTCAGCAATAGTACACTGCCATCATGTGCAGGATGCTCAAACTGATTTCAAGAGGCAAGAAAATAATAAGGCAGCTATTCCAGAAATGTCTTTCATTTTATTACCACTGTAACTGTACAGTAGACTGTAAAGTAAGACATATACATCATCTTGTTATCAATTCTTGCATGTTATTTGGCAGAAAGGTGATGTTTAGATGGCTGAAATGTGAGAATGAAACAGAATTGACGATAATGTCAAAATACTACTTAACTATAATATGCTTTCGTTCACACACCGTTCATGGTTAATTTCTGACTGTAAGTGTCGGTTTGATTTTGTTTGCACGTGTTTTGTAAGTGTATGTTCCCATAGAAGATTTTAAAGAGCAACATAATGTGGGAAATCTGTGTTGGCATCTCATAGTGACAATTCAGGCAGGTCTCAGGTCAGTCAGTGCATAGTCCACAGTTTGCCTTCACTGGTTACCACAACAAATCAGGAGAAAGACCTGAACAGCAAAGACATTCAGAGATACCCGCATT
Source organism: Paracanthobrama guichenoti (assembly GCA_018749465.1). Lineage (NCBI taxonomy): Eukaryota > Metazoa > Chordata > Actinopteri > Cypriniformes > Gobionidae > Paracanthobrama > Paracanthobrama guichenoti. The sequence goes on from JAGHMJ010003054.1 coordinate 347,202, forward strand.
TTAATAGCTCTGACAAGAAAAATCTGTGAGAAAACATCTCACAATATAAACAGTGGTCTAGCTATAATCACTTCAAGGGGAAACAGGATGATACTTCTGTGAGAATTAGGGTAACACGGTTTACACAGGCTATACCCGAGCCATTATATCTTTGGATGTCTTAGCTGACAGTGTAGATTCTCTCTGCTTGTGACATTGGTCTCATTTGCTGGTTCCTAGCTGGGGGTTAGAGCAGGACTGGGCTCTGCGCTGATGTTCACCAGGCACTCTGTCGACCTCAGGCTTGGCAGGGACTTACAGCTGGGTAAAGAGGACAGAGAACCACACAGACCTAACATAGAGGGAGTGTAGTCCTTTTCTGAAATGAAAATGGAGGAAATGGAGATTATTGTTGAGTACCAATAGCATTTCCTGATGGAAAAGCCACAACTGACAACTTTCCCCTTTAAGTCGGTGAGAAAGTTACAATCGCATTTTCATCCTCAGTGTGAGGTTTAGCAGATTGAAAAGGCTTATTAAATTAGAAGAAATTTGGGGCGGGACTTGACTTGGTCCATCAGGAATTGACAGGATTGTTTGAGTTTGCCAATTGCTGTGATCTAGTGACCGGTTGCTGGAAGGAGCTTTATTGTCCGACCCTTATACCGGTGCACAAGTTATCATAAAAGAGTTGTTGGGAGGGAGAGAAGTTATTTTGATTGATTATTTTGAGATAAGGTTATATAAATTTAAAAATCATGTGCACAAATAAATCACTTATAATAAAAGACTCAATTTTGAGTTCATGGTGACTTTAAGGTGGTACCAATTTTATTAAGTATACTTAAAAGGTGCAATAGGTGATCTGGGAAATGTTAACTTTAACCCGCTAGCATTAAAAGCATACAGTCCCACCCTCCCTGCAAATTGGCGTCCAAAGTTAAGCCTCTTCCAAAACACATGACCGCGCACAGACCAGAAGCGAGACAACGTGATTGGATTACATCGTGTATCATTCACAGTGAGAAACTTTACAGTACAGTGAGTAACAGTCCTACACTAACAAACGTAAACAACTGTTTGCCTGCCATTCTCGCTCTATCTGCATGGCGCAGATGAACGCGCTGATGACTTATGTCTGCGTAAAGGTACGCAAACACATGTTGACTGGCAGGGAACGCATGCAATCGTTTCATTCGAACTGAAAGCCATGATTGAACAAACATTTTATGGTCCTACGCCTTCCACAGATGGTATACATTTTTAAAAATATATTTTGACCGCTAAAAAAAAAAAACCTGATTCCAAAAAAGTTGGGACACTGTACAAATTGTGAATAAAAAAGGAATGCAATAATTTACAACTCTCAAACTTATATTTTATTTCACAATATAATATAGATAACATATCAAATGTTGAAAGTGAGACATTTTGAAATGTCATGCCAAATATTGGCTCATTTTGGATTTCATGAGAGCACATCCCAATCATGCATTTAAATGTATATATTTAATGTTTAATTTAAATGTACACATTTCATTCAGTATATTTTAGCGTAGACAATCAATGTTGTTTCTGAAGAGTGCGCGTAGATGAATGCACAAGGAAACTCCGCTGTAATGATAGGAAGGAACCCGCTATGAAATCAAGCATCAAATAAAGCAAAACGACACGAAAAAAAAAAAAAAAAAAAAAAAAAAAAAAGCATAGGGGAAAAAATTGATTAGTTCCCTATCTAGTTAGTCCAGCTGGACAACCTTCAACAAGTCAAAGATCTGCTAGAAACCAGCTTTAATGTTCCAAAGTACAGCTACCCTTACGAAAAAAAAAAAAGTTTATTCAAGTGTGCTATTAGTATACTTTTAAACGTGCACTGTGTAAATTTTAGCGACAGCTAGCGGTGAGGTTGCGAATTGCAGTCGCCACACATTCCAAAAAAGTTGGGACAGGTAGCAATAAGAGGCCGGAAAAGTTAAATGTACATATAAGGAACAGCTGGAGGACAAATTTGTAACTTATTAGGTCAATTGGCAACATGATTGGGTATAAAAAGAGCCAGTGTCTCTCAGAAGTCAAGATGGGCAGAGGATCACCAATTCCCCCAATGCTGCGGCCAAAAATAGTGGAGCAATATCAGAAAGGAGTTTCTCAGAGAAAAATAGCAAAGATTCAGAGAATCTGGAACAATCTCTGTGCGTAAGGGTCAAGGCCGGAAAACCATACTGGATGCCCGTGATCTTTGGGCCCTTAGATGGCACTGCATCACATACAGGAATGCTACTGTAATGGAAAACATGGGCTCAGGAATACTTCCAGAAAACATTGTCGGTGAACACAATCCACCGTGCCATTCGCCGTTGCCGGCTAAAACTCTATAGGTCAAAAAAGAAGCCATATCTAAACATGATCCAGAAGTGCAGGCGTTTTCTCTGGGCCAAGGCTCATTTAAAATGGACTGTGGCAAAGTGCAAAACTGTTCTGTAGTCAGACCAATCAAAATTTGAAGTTCTTTTTGGAAAACCGGGACGCCATGTCATCCGGACTAAAGAGGACAATGACAACCCAAGTTGTTCTCAGTGCTCAGTTCAGAAGCCTGCATCTCTGATGGGATGGGGTTGCATGAGTACGTGTGGCATGGGCAGCTTACACATCTGGAAAGGCACCATCAATGCTGTCTGCAGTCCAGATCTTTCACCCATAGAAAACATTTGGCGCATCATAAAGAGGAAGATGCCACAAAGAAGACCTAAGACAGTTGAGCAACTAGAAGCCTGTATTAGACAAGAATGGGACAACATTCCTATTCCTAAACTTGAGCAACTTGTCTCCTCAGTCCCCAGACGTTTGCAGACTGTTATAAAAAGAAGAGTGGATGCCACACAGTGGGAAACATGGCCTTGTCCCAACTTTGAGATGTGTTGATGCCATGAAATTTAAAAGCAACTTATAAGATACATTTTCTCAGTTTAAACATTTGATATGTCATCTATGTTGTATTCTGAATAAAATATTGAAATTTGAAACTTCCACATCATTGCATTCTGTTTTTATCCACAATTTTTACAGTGTCCCAACTTTTTTGGAATTGGGTTTGTAGTAAGTATACTAATATCAATGTATTAGATGTGTACTTGTAAGTGTACGGTTTCAATACTACTTGGGACTAAATTGGAACACTTTTTAGTGTACAAGTATACTTTAGGTGGAACAGTAGTAAACCTTGAGTACACTAGAACTAGATTACAAATAAGTTTTTCCATTGTACTGCAACTGCACTACAAGTGAACGTACAAGTATACTGATAGTTTACCAGTCAAATACTTGTAGCACATTTTTTAGTTTTCACATTTACACTTTAAAGTATAATTTCAGTAAACTACTAGTTAAGTAGTTTTATACTACAAGTATACATTAGTTCTCTTTAAGTGAACATATCATACTTAGACTATTTATATATTATTTTTGCACTTTAAGTATATTCCTATGTTATTAACTTCTTATTTATTAAACGTGTATAAAAATCAATAGCACGTTATCATGATGAAAAAAAAAAAAAAAAAAAAAAAAAAAAAAAAGGCACTTCATGTGATATTAACCATATTATTAAATGCCATAAATCACGCAATGAGAGCGTGCACTCTAAATGCGCACCCACACTAGTCTAATCTACAAGACTATCACATGGTGTATGCATTCTGTGGGTGTGTGTGAGGGGATATACTCGATAATGTCAGATTGCACATCGTTAAAACAACAATTACGATATTAAAATCGCAGACGATATATATCGCACAGCCCTAGTTTCTATAGTAGCCCTAAACAGACAAACTGCTCTACAGAGCACTAGCTACTCTCTGACGTCTCAGACGACGACATCTTTGTCCTGTGTCGGCTACCATAACTTCTCTATGTGCTTCGAAAGGAAGGGGTGAGCGGTGGGCGACTGCAATTCGCAACCTCACCGCTAGCGGTTGCTAAAATGTACACAGTGCACATTTAAAAGTATACTAATAGCACACTTGAATAAACTTTTTTCGTAAGGGTAGCTGTAATTTGGAACATTAAAGCTGGTTTCTAGCAGATCTTTGACTTGAAGCAGGTTGAAGGTTGTCCAGCTGGACTAACTAGATAGGGAACTAATCCATTTTTTCCCTATGCTTTTTTTGGTTCGTTCCGTGTCGTTTTGCTTTATTTGATGCTTGATTCATCGCGGATTCCTTCCTATCATTACAGCGGATTTCCTTGTGCATTCATGTACGTGCACTCTTCAGAAACAACATTGATTGTTGACGCTAAAACATACTGAATGAAATATGTACATTAAATTAAACATATACATTTAAATGGAATGTTAAATGGAAGAATGCTTGCTCATTACCTTAGAACTTCCCTAATGTTCTGTCAAGGTTCTCTCAATGTTCCCTGTTAGCGGACCTAAAAGCATCTATATTAAGTCTACATACATACAGTATACGAAGAAGAAAATATCATTCTAACCACGTCGGGAGCTGTAATTCCAACTACACAAGATTGACTTGCTGTTTGCGAATGTTTGTTGAAACTTTAGTTTTTGGTAAACACAGAATCGTTGAACTATGTTAGTAACAACAGAACTTGCAACCACAGTTGACTCACAACTTGTTGGGAAACGCAACCCAGGTCTGTCAGTCTCCACCTAAGTGGGTATTTTCTGTCAGAATATGCTCTAAAGAGGACCACACCTCCAAAAGTCTAGCTACCATGCTCCAAAAACCTGCTCAACCATTTTACAGCCAGTAGCTCAGCTGAACAACCACCAAAACCAGCTTGGACTAGACAGCAAGATCAAAACAAAGCTACCACATTAAAGTCACCATGTAATCAATTGAACGATTATTGTTTAAGAATTACAGTATCTATATTTTATTGTTTCTAAATTTTTCATGTGCCCTTGTAATCTTTAATCAAAATTACTTCCCCTCCCCCTTGCACATCTCTTACATCTCTTCTCTGATGACATGTTTACTGCCACGAGGGCTGGACAGCCTGTCACTCACATGTCACTCCCGCCCTACATTTTTTCTTATTATTTCACTTGGATAGACGTCACAATAGTGAAGAAAATACTAGTGCAATTTACATCTCATGCTAACTTTAAGCTTGTAGGTGGGTTTTAAGGTATACCTGCTGTGCACCAGGCTTTTCCATTCTGTTTCCTTTCCGTCCTCTGAGAATCTGTGGATAGGCTGATATGTGGCTCCGGGCTGGGGAAACTACCCCTAGAAGACAACAGCAGACCCACAGCATCAGTGTATTTTTGTCAGCATTCTAGATAATATAAGCAACACAAACTCAATTCACAAAGCCAGTCGGTTGGTTAAGGGTGCAGTGTGTAAATTCTAGCGGCATCTGATGGTGAGGTTGTGAATTGCAATCACCCACTGCTCACCCCTCCCTTTCGAGGCACATAGAGAAGTTACGGTGGCCGACACAGGACAAAAATGTCAACGTCTGAGACAGCAGAGAGTAGCTAGCGCTCTGTAGAGCAGTTTGTCCGTTTAGGGCTACTGTAGAAACATGACAGCGCAAAATGGCGATTTTACTGTAAGGGGACCCGCGGTGTATGAAGATAGAAATGGATCTTTCTAGGGTAATAAAAACATAATGGTTCATTATGTAAGGTCTTTATACACCACTGAAAACATAGTTATGTATATTATATTGCATTTCTGTCAATAGATCCTCATAAATACTACACACGGCCCCTTTAATGACTGAGATTGAGTGAGTAAGCTGCTAGCCCGTATGAAAGAGTCTCTTATTACCTGTGGTATAACTTCCTGTCCTCCTGGTTGTTGTATTTGTGGAGTGTTGGCCACTGGTTAACAAGAGGGATTGACAAATCCTTAGAAAGAGGATGTGATTCACCTGGAATCAGACTTGTCCTGTGATACAGTTAAAGACAAAAGGATATTATGGACTTAGTGAGCAAACAGTGTGATGTGCGTCACTGATTCTTGAGATACTGTACATCCCACAGGGTTTTACACACACACACAGCAACATTTCCACTCTAAAACAGATCAAAGATGATCACTTAAATGCAAAAATCAATAAAATCACCTGCCCTCAGATCATAATTTAATGTAATTTAGATAAACAAACTTATTATAATATGCATCTTACAAAGAACTCCATGAAATAAACTTTTGTTAAAAGTTTCACAACTTTCATTTTAGTTAAAGTGATCAGTTTATATATATATATATATATATATATATGAGAATAACTGACCACATCAAGATGTTGGGTCTGGGAACTCCCCATTGGCAGGGCTCAATACGAGAGGTGAGATAAACGGCTGTCTTTCAGATTCCGCAATAGGATAGCGCTACAACCAACCAGAGTAATGAAGAAATTGAAGCGGAGCTAGTTGATAGATTAAACTTTCGCCGTATCCGGTCGGCAAAACTTTGAACACATCTTCCTTTAAGAATGACTTCAGTGCCATTCTTTTTTCTTTTCTCAAAGAAAAGTTCAACAAGTCTTCCAGAATCAAGGCCAAAGTAGATTCGAAAGGCTGATGGTCGCCAGCTTCTTTGTTTACAAGTAACGTTAGCACGCGAAACCTGCGGCAACTCTGCCGTCATTATGTTAAGCCCGCCCACCGACTCTATACACGATGTGAAACTAGGCTAAGCTAGATACACAAGAAAAACAAAATAGCTACTGTTTTTACATATGTGACGTGCCAAAATGATTATTTTCCATAGACTCTAAAAAAAATATGGATGTAGTGTCTGTGACATCATCCATAGGATTCTGAAGAGCCGTTCTGAAGCATAAAGTAGGATTGAGCTGGCAGTTGCCATCTTGGCAGCGCATCACTCCCGGATAACCGTAAAGGGGCAAAGAGGCGGGACGTGGGTGGAGCTGAGGTGACATGATGACTAACAGACAGCAGACAAATGTCTATCCACCTCAAAGTGGCCACGCCCTTAATTGTGCAGAACTCTAAGGCTTTAGATAATATAAATGAATGAGTTATAAAAAATTTATTAAAAAAACCCCTCACAGTTGTCATGAAGGGCAAAATTAGCCGTATAGACCAAAAACAGTTTGTACCAGGCTGTAAACTTTTTTTCTGCTGTAAAGTTGCACTTTTTTACATGGAGCTCAGTGAGATTCTGCTCCCTTCTGGAGCCTGTCCCTAGCGGCCAGTCAATGAATTGCAGTTTAAGTCACTTCTGTATTGGCTTCAAGACAAACTGGGGGAGGTTGCCTCTTGTTATCTTCAAAATAGATGAAGCTGAAAATCAGTCTGAAACCATAATGTAGTGATTATGAATGCTAGCTGTCAATGTTTATACATATTTAAATGTCATAGTTTATATACATTTATTTTCACTGTACATGTTTTTGTATCTGACTGTGTTGATTCACATTAAATGATTAATAAAGAAAATGGGAGAAGCAGTTTCACCAAAAACAGGTGAATATGTCTGAACCAATTAATTAAAAATAATTCCATAAACATCCCATGTCTCAAGTGTGTGTGTGTGTGTGTGTGTGTGTGTGTGTGTGTGTGTGTGTGTTGCCCTCACAGTTGTTCCTGCAGCTCTAGTATGATGTTCTCCAGTTCTCTCTTCTCTTTCTGGCTCTGTAGTTGCAGTTCTTCTAGTCCAGCTGTTAGTTTCTTATTCTCCATCTCCACATTCTTCAGCTGAGATTCCCGCAGCCTCACCAGCTCCTCAAGGTACCCCTAAAACACAAATACAAACACACACACGCACACTTTAGTGCATGAAACATTCATTTGAGGGTTACTCACCCACTAAAGGAAATGTGTGGGTGCGTTTAACCTTTTGCGCGTTGACGATTTTGAATCTCTGCTCCATTTTGCGACACTTGTTCCTCCAGCTCTCCTCATCAGTGACCAGAGGAATGTAAGGATGCTCAACGCTCTCCTCACTGTTACTGCTGTCCACGCTCTGACCGTCCTCATCATCACTAAGATAATCATAACTGAACAAAACACAACATCTCATTGCTATGGCAACAGAGCAGTGGCCCTAAAGGCCATTTCACACCAAGGACGATAACCAAATTTACTAACAGCTTGCGCCAGTGCAAACCCTCTTTAGGCGTTAAGAACTACTGTCAGGATTTACTAAAGACAAGCAGTGAAAAATTAGCGCTGAAAATGTGTGGACAGGGTTATTTTTGCGTCTGACCTTATTGCATATGCATTCTTTTCTTTCCCTTTCAAATGCTAAATTTATGGGAGGAGAGTATTTAAATGAATCATGCAGGTGATTTACTAAGGTTTGCGCTTGTCAATTTCCGCTGGTATTTGCGCCATTATTTACCACCCCAAAAAAAGCACGTCTTAAACCAGATGCTAATTTGTGCTGCTCTTGGTAGATTGCATTGGTCATTATGGAAATGATCCGTCTGCATCCTTTGATTTGCGCGTTGTCAGTAGATCACACAATACACTCCCATCTGCACTTTTTTGGAATTGTGCTCTCACGTCAATTTGCCCTGTTTAGTAAATCTGGCCCATAGTTGTAAAATCGCTCTAAAATGTAAAATAGCAGTGTCCACAACTACAACACCACAGAGAAATTATATTGCTGGAATCACATTCATAATGTTGACAGCCAACCAGAATGACCACATGTGGCTGTACATTGTCACAATTAAAGAAACTGATTCATACATTTAACTTATATTTGGCTATAGTGAAATGATCAACACTAACCAATAACTGTGGCTACCTGGCTGAACAGAAATTAATTAAAAGCTATTTTTAAAGAAACGTTTAAAGACACACGAGTCAGTTTGAAATTCTCACTGAATTCACATCTGACTGAACTCTATAGATTTATTCTTGGAAATAGTTTTCACTTCCAAAACAAGCCTCAAAGAATTACGCATTTTCCGTTTGTCATAATATTTTGGGTGAATTTTGTTTATATTGTATATTTTATTTCATGATACAATATCATTAATAGTTAATTGTGATCCGATGTAAAATTGGTTGATCACTTAGTATAATGCAGTATTAATAAAAAAAAAATAATAATTTAGCATTTCAGATCCAGATCTATGTTTGTAGTCTCCACTTCAAACTGGATGACTACAAACAAAGTCTTTCAGGCCAAGCAGAGAGGAAAAACTGAAAGAAACAATTTTGGAAGAGGAACCTTCTGCTCAACCCCCTGAAGCAAAACTCTGTCGTTATGTGAATGTAATTTAAAACAATGTTAAAAAAGATTTTGCAATGTGGCTCAGAGGTTGTACAAGTGTATTTATTCAGCAACCATAACCGCAAACAATATAGTCGAGATTTGTGTTTGGATTTACTACAGTATATCACTGGGAAAGTTTGCTTGCAGATTTAGGGTCTGAAGCGCATGGCACAGGTCCACTTAGGGTGTTTTAGGACATTAGTTTACTAGTTTAGCACCTGCAATAAACCAATCAGAGTCTCATCTCCCATTCCCTTTAAAAGCCAGTTGTGCTCGTGCCATGGCGGATTCTCCATTTACATGGCGGAATTTGCAAGTGGAAAGACTGAACACTTCTACAGAGAGGAATTATTTTATTTTTTATATTTAAAAGTTTTTGTGTGCTGCTGCGGGTCCCTGTGTGTGTAATAAGAGTACATGGGTTGTGCACTCGCTTATAGGCGCACATTACTAACGCGCCCTTTAAATAACAAAAAAAATAAAAAATACTGTGCTATTGACTTTGACCAACCAGGTTTTTGTTGGTCAATGCCACAGTTTACTCAAAATAGCAGCGTTCCAACAATGCACCTGAACAACTGGTTTTCAGACCAGCACGCCCATTGGCAAAGAGACGGGTGCAAATGCATTTGCCATTTAAACAACGTGCCACTGGACATGAAAATGATAACTGCGTCAGGCTGAAACTGTCGCGGCAGGCATCGCATTGTGCTGTGTGTATCACAGCAAATCCCACAAGCGTCCTTGTGAAGGAACGCAGACTCAATGAAAGCTGGTTACCAACGCAAAGACCAGTGGGCCAATATCGCTGACAATGTTTAATTTATAGAGAGAAGCAAAAATCATGTTCACGATTAAAATGTGATTGTGCAGCTGGAGTGATATAAATACAATCTAAATAAAATCTCTCCCATAACATTCCCTGCATGAAACTGAGTTGTACAATAGAATATAGAAGTTCTTCACCTTTGTGTGAATTTCAGATAAGGAGTGTAGTCAATAACAGCCTCAGACTTCCCATCGAGAGCCTCTCCTTTCAAACAGAAACTGACAACAAACAGATCAACAAAGATTAAATGACATTCTAGCTCGGTTACAGAACCAGCATTAAAGTATCATACGGTTTACATTAGTGTGGTTGCTGCCCATGTAAAGCTTTCCAAAGCAATTACTTATGAGGTTCCATCATGCAGACTTTTTGCGTGTTTTGTATTCCTCGCAATATCCATCCTCTTACCTGAAGTCAATCGCTCCGAGTCCAATGAGCATTCCAGTCAGAACAGTTGCTTCTTCTCGCAACATTATGGCACCTTCATCGTAGAACCTCCTGCAGACAAACACACACACGCAATTCATAAACACACACAATCACATTACAGAGGCACCATTTTCTGCATTGAATAGTTTAATGTTCTTAATGGCTGTCTAAATTGTTTTGTTTAAACTGGATGCATGTATTGATGCCTGGGTGTGACCATAAATGGATCATATTGGTGGTATGATTAATATTGAGTTCTCTTTTAGTCTGACCTTGTGGTGCGACTATCTCGCAAAGCAGTGGCGATGTATTCAGACAGACGTTTCTCCATTAGTGCAACCCGTAGCCATGCTCTGCCCTAGAGGCACGGATGAATCACAAATCACTGCAAGCTTCATCATACAAACCATATCAAACATGCATATGCTGCAGAAACATTAATGAACACCTTTAAAATAAGTTGAGTCCAGTTAAGTGGTTATGAGAATAAAATATCAGTCAAATCTTTTCTAAAAAAAAAAAAAAAAAAAAAAAAAAAAGGCAATTCTCTCAAGTATTCATAACAGTTTCCCCAAAAATGAAAATTGACATTAATTTACCCTCATGTCATTCCAAACCTGTATGACTTTCCTTCTGTGGAACAAGTTGGTAACCAGTTTTGGTTAGCATTGACTTTTATTGGCAAAAAACAAGAGACATTTCTCAAAATATATTTTATGTTCAACAGAAAAAAGAAAGTAATACAGATTTGGAATGATATGAGGAGTAAATAATGACACAATTTACATTTTTGGGTGAACTATCCCCAAATAAGAACCTAGGTATTTCTATCTTACCATTACTGTGGTGGAAAATACCATGGATTTTTTTGATTGTGTATTAAAATGAATACAACATTAATTATTTACTTATCCTACTATAACTATTTTGCATACCCACCTTTGCTCGTGAGGAGTTAATGTTCTCCATGTTCTCAATGCTGCTTATGCAGTTATTGGGGACCTTACTGCAGGCCAGACGGATGAAGTCCCAAAAACTGCGCTGACCATCAAACCAGCTGCCAGAGCCTGCAAGAGACATGCCTCCATTCACATCAATGGCTTAAATATATCCTTAATGTTCTAATACAGTTAAAAAGTAAGTGTTCTGGTGATTTCTTACCTTCTTTTATTTCTTACCTTTAAAGCGGTGGCTGAGGATGTGTTCCAGAATAGCAGCAAAGTTAATGAACTCCTCAGACGAATCATCAATGGGCTCTGCTGTGTACTTCTCTAACAGTGTCTTTACAGAAAACCTGCCAAACAAACAAAACAATGTACTCCAATATTAAAAGAATGATTGCATCTATAAGAGACCAAAACTAATCCTACAGACCTAAGTTGTGTGCCAAATGGCACAGTATACACTATGCACTTATACAATGCACCAAGTACTCTACCATCTAGTATTTTATAAAGATATATTTTTGTCATCCAACATCAGAGTCTGATAGCCCTTCAGCTATGCAAGGAAAGTTGGGACAGTTGAGTGCAGGAAGTGTCCAAACTTCCACACTGTTTTGTTTGTTGGATAATTAAGTTCATCATCTGGTTATTTGAGGTGTAATTCTTTGGTGTATGAGTTTGCCTTGTGTAAGTTCATTGTCCAATTTAGCTGGTTTTTCTGTTCGAGTCTTGATCCTGAGTATCCAGAGTGTTTCTGTTACCTTTTTGTTTAATAAAGAAAGACTGCTGTGACTAAATCCTACACATTGTTACCATTGCTGCAACCATGCATGACAATAAAATAGGCTCCTACAGTTAAAATCATACTCAAGCACTTTACATGTCCTTTAGTGTTTTAACTAATTTCAGGATAAATTGAGAATTACAATTTTTTTTTTTGTTTCAAATAGAGATCACAATTCTCAGACAACTAAACAAAATAACATGGCAAAATGTTAATTGCTCCTGTGTATGATAAATTAATTCTATCTATCTATCTATCTAGAATGAATGACTAACTTGTAAATACTTCACTTGTTTCATTACTGGATGAATAGTTTTAACAGTCACTTGTCGCCACCTACTGGTGTAGTAACAATATAATGATACAAACATAATTTGAAGCGCCAAGTTACTTCCAAAAGGTGATTTGCTCCATTTCCGTTGATATCAGGGTTTATATCCGAACTATAAACTTTTATCCTAGTACTTCTATGATATGAATATTTGTCAAAAATACAAAGGTGTGCACATATTCAAACCCAAACAGGGCTCAGGTGCAGGACAAAAGAAATAAAAGAAAAAACAAATGTGATGCATGCACACTGATATAACTGGTCCACATGTTGGTCGAAATGTTGCAATAAAGTGTGCAGAGATCACATTTGTTTTTTGCTTTAATATGAATATTTGTAACAGAAATAGCAATAGGCCTACTGTGATGTTGAAAAGACTGTTTGTGAAGCAGTTTCATGCCTATACATGGCGACTGCTCTCTGGCTCAGCAGCAGCGCCAACGCACATCTGAATGTCCTGGTGTGATTGTCAAAGGTTTAACAGACACAGGCAAACTGTTGTCATTTAGGAATGAGATCGTGTGGGTATTTGAATCAAGATTGCGATCTTTTAACTATTAATTGTATAGTTCTAATGTGAACACATCAAAATAAGTGTCCTTTTTAATGATAAAATTACTACAACATAATGATTTAAAATGTTCTTTTAAAGGAAAACTTCATTTGACATTACAGTACAAAGTGTAATTTAACAGCAAGTTCAGTTCAATAACTTTTAAGATTTGAAGTGCACACTTATATGCAATATATAAGGGATAATTAAAAAAAGTCACAGGCTAATCTATAGGTAAAGCATTACCACTATCTTTATTAAAGAGAATGTCTTTACATTTGCCCACACTAATACATTCCAGATTTAAAAAAAAAAAAAAAAACGTAACAAATAATTTCAGATGCAAAGATAAGATACAAAATCGTATAAGTTTTTAATACACTATGCATTAAAGCCCTGTTGCGAGAAGCAATGGTGAGGCAATAGCCAATGATGATACGAGTAAGTGTGTTCCATTGAACGGTTTGGATCAATGCATTAAATGAATCTTTCTGATAAATGACTAAACATTTTCTACTTTACTTACTGTACTTACTTCATCCACAGATAGGTCAATAGAACTGCTGTGTTTGGAGCGTATAGAACAGATTCATAGCGTATTATTGTATTATCATACATAGCGCAAGACCTGAAATGGGTGTGTCGGATCCAGGGAGATCCATACAAAATGTAGTCCAGGACAGGTTTGAGAACCACTGGTAGACCATTAACCTAAATATGTAATTGTTATAATTACAAATAATTTTCTACTTTACAAGCAAGATGTTTTAACTATTTTTTAAACTCTGATTTTTAGCGTAGGAGTGCAGGAGTCCATCCCAGCATCTGAGATGACTTCCTAACATAATTGCATTTAATTAATATTGTTTGTAATCTGATGCCATCGTTTTAGTGGGAAGCTATACTGTACCATTATACACTATCATCTTATGCATTAAATGAAAGTGTATAGTCATACATGGAGTAATGGTGTTATTCCTGTAAATTCCAAAAACAGCAGTGACTTCATCGATTGTTCTGATCACAACAATGACTCTTTCAGTACAGCCCTCCACAGCAGTACAATAGGCGGAGTAGGGCCTGACAGCCAGAGACTAGAGAGAAAAACCTCGGTCCCATTTTTTAATAAGTGTCTTAACTATGCATTAACGCCAAAAAAGCAATTGTTAGGTGTATTGTACATAGTGTTCATGTTGTACTGCATTGGAAAACATGCCCATTTTAGTTCTTAAAAGGAAAAATTGGTTACACTTTATTTTACAGCATATGTACTTATAGTGTAGTTAGCAAAGAAAGTACTGGTAAGGTAACTACATGGGTTAAGGTTAGGTTTAGGGATAGGTTCAGGGTGATAACCCAATTATTGTAATTGCTATAATAAGCACATGGTGGTACAGGACTGTAAAATAAAGTGCTACTGAAAAATTGTTCTTCGTGTGAACATTTAACAAAAAAAAAAAAAAAAAAAAAAAAAAAAAAAAAAAATTTATATTAGGCGTCTTTACTACATACATAAAAATAATAATTATGTACAATATATATGTACTTATTCTGCTCATGTATTGCAAAACTCTGGCTGAGATTGGATACGGATAAGGGACAGTTTAATCATCCTGGAAATAAGAGTCTTTTATTAATAAAAAAAGTTACCCCCATTTCTCCTAAAGTTTTCGTGTCTTTCCTCAGTCGAAAAGAAAAAGTTTGAGGAAAACATTCCAGGATTTCCCTCCACATAATGGACTTCAATGACAACCAATGGTTGAAGGTCCAAATCAATGCAGTTTCAAAGGGCTTTGAATGCTTTCAAAGGGCTCAAGCAAGCCCAGACGAGGAATAGGGTCTTATCTATAACGAAACGATCGTCATTTTCCGAAAATATATACATACATATACAAAAAGACACTTTTTAACCAAAATTGCTAATCTTGCGCTGCTCTGTGGGACACCAGTGATTACATGGTCATGTCTGTAAGGGCATGGGTTTATAAAGCGCACATGCGAAGACTACAAATGTCGTAAAACAACGATGTCGTATGATTTTGAAGTTGAAGATGGAGTGTTTTTTTGGTAAAGGGTGTTTGCATCCATCCTCGCACGTTCGCTTGGGGGTGGTGCTTCCGCCTACGTATAGTGTGACCTTTCCGACGTGATTACGCAATCCGTGGCAAGCCGCAGAGCAGCACAAGATGAGCAGTTCAAGTTAAAAAAGTATATTTTTTACTTTTTTTTTTAAATGGCCGATCGTTTCACTAGATTAGACCCTATTCCTCGCCTGGGATCATGCAGAGCCTCTGAAGCCCTTTGAAACTGCATTGATTTGGACCTTCAGCCTGCTGGTTGCCATTGAAGTCCATTATGTGGAGAAAAAACCTGGAATGTTTCCTCAAAAAAAAAAAAAAAAAAAAAAAAAAAAAAACTTAATTTCTTTTTGACTGAAGAAAGACAAACACCTTGGAAGAGATGGGGGTGAGTAAAATATCCGAAATTCTCTTTGAAGTGAACTAATGCTTTAACCTTTTAACAAATCAGTGTGACGTCTTGAGTGGAGCTTGTCAGCTGTTGTTCATTTTCTTTGTACGAGTAACTTAATATGAAGACATTTTTCTTAAAATGTTCATGTATTGTGTCTGTTGTACAGCCCTAGGAAGGCTCTTAAGCCGTAATCCGTTGGTATTTTTTTGTGGTTGCTGGATTCCCTTTTGTACGGTGTAAAGACGTACACAATAAGTGCACTGTATGCAAATTACTTAAATGTTAGTAGGCCTATGCTACGCCTACAATAGCCTAGTTGAAGACACTTAATATAAAGTGGGACCATCTAAAGAACCTTTTGAGCAAAGGACAGCTTCCATGGATGTTAAAGGTTATTCGTGGAACCATGTCCAAAAAGAAACAAGAGACACTTGGGCTCAAAACGTTCAATGATTTTGTTCCGAATTTTGATAGAGCGCATAATTGTATGACCCCTATTCTCTGTACAGCACAGCAGAGTCCCATCGGCCCCCGTCAGCCCTGCTGCCCTTGCGGGAGGAAGGTTGTCGTCATAGCGACGACATCATCCGGGGAACAGACATAAATCACATCGCGTGCACTGACCGGTTTCAAAGATAATGTTTGTGTCCACACATATTGGATAATATACCCTTAATTAAGAATATGCAGATATATTCGTAAAACCAAGTCTACAGAACTTAACCAAAGATATTTAGCGACCCATACCTCCGTAAAGTGTTTATGTCTGTCAGACACCAACGTAGGCTATCTACAGATTTCTTTAGGATGATGGTGAAACGTTCACCTTTGTTGTTTTCACCAATCCTCTCTATAAACCCGTTTCACATTTTGTAAACGAATTAAGGTAACAAATGCAGCATAAAAAGGACATTTGTTCGGATCGCATCCCGGTTTATGACTCCTGGAGGCCGTAAACATTGCAACATAGGTTACTGTACATTGGTGACTTCTGGAAGCTTGACACTCACCTACAGACCGTGATGAGGTTTTTTCTTTCCACGGCGATGCTTCTGGAGAAGCCTTTCTTGGACTGTGCACCCATAGCCATCGCGGACTGCATGAAACTCTGCTCCATCCCACTGGACCCCTCCCTTACGCCACAAATACACACACAACCGCATTCAGAGGTGAGGCATAACAGGCGAAGACAGTCGATATGAAAACGCCATTCTCCACTATTATAAAGGGCTGATGAGCAGAGGCTTTCTCCTTGTGCGCTGTTAAAGAGAGACTGATGACGACCGTCTGCACCCCTCCTCTATACTGACCTCATCATGATCTCAGCATCCACCGGATCAGCAAAATCATTTTTAGGATGTTTCACATTTCTTTCAAATCCCGAAAGAAGCGCTTCATATTAAAACAACGAGGCTAAATGCATAAGATTAATTAACTGTATATTCTAAGAGGGTCGTATAATGCTGAAGGGATGCGCATGAAGGACGCGCAGACCTTTCCACCGCTGCTGAGACGCAGTGAACAAATGCGGCCGCTAGAGGGCTTCAGGCATAGAATAAGCGGGTGGGAAATCGGAATATAGCATAGGCTATGGCAATCAGATTGACTTATACATTCCCAGGATATTAACTCTTGATAATTACATTTTCACTGGTTAAAATGATACTTGCAATAATTGAATTAACTAATAAAAACACATTGATATCTGTAGCCTAATTGTAGGCCTATTTTCACTAGTGAAATGTCACCACAGGTATGGCAAGCTGTTTTAATATTAATTTCCAGGATATTAATTGACAAACAATTAAATTCACTAGTTAAGTGCTAATTCTTAATATGAATTAAATTTCAACTAATACTTGATACATGTAACTATATTCATTAATGAAATGTCACCATAAGCTGCCATTCAAATTCAATTCTTGATATCAACAATCAGCATTTCTGATAAAGATATCTAAAATTGCTTTCTTACTAGCAACAAATCACATTTGATAATCAACAATTAAAGGTAGCCTATGGTGATTTTACTAGTGAAAATACAGTTACAGATAATCAAGAATTAGAGTTCTTACTAGTTAAATTAATTCCTGATATCAAGAATTAGCATTTTAACTAGTGAAAATTTCCCAAGAATTTATATCCTGGGAACGAAAAGTAAAAATGGCTCGTCATACATACTACTAGGGTGCCATCTGTAACGAGGACTCAGGCAGATTGGGATCCATGTGCAGTTTATTAAAATAAACTCACAGTACAAGCAGGTGTGGATCGGTAAACCAGGGTAAACCGCAGTATCAGAGGTAAAGCATAAGTCGTGGTCATAACAGGCAATAGATCAGGGCAGGCAGCAAACAAACGAGAATCAAAGTCCAGGCAAAAAGAGATCAAGGGCAGGCAGGCAGAACAGGGTCATAAACGATAGTCCAAGGCGGAGTCAAACCACAGGCACTATAACAACAGGGAATGACCGCTCAGAAATATAGCCAGGGCAAACAAGACTTCGCAATGAGTGAGTGTGGGTGCAGAGTATATATAGGCATGGTAATGGTGAACAGGTCTGCAGTAATCAGTTCTGGAGAGAGGGTGCATGGGAAATGAAGTCCGAAATGGAAGTTAGTACTCTGGTGAGTGCGACCTCTGGTGGCCGGAGGTGGGATCTTCACCGGCTTTTGTGACATTATCTGACTAATATTATGGAAATCTATTTCCACCACATAAGAACATTTTTAAATTATGACAAATGACAAAGTAAATCTTAATTATGACATAAAAGAAATTATTATGACATAAAAAGTTTACTTATTATATTCTAAGTCATTATGACATAATAAGTCATAATTATGACATAGCCCAATGAATCATAATTGTGACATGAAAAACATTGAAGTTATTAGGACATATAGTCAAAATTATGAGATTAAAAGTAAAATACTTAATAAATAAGTAAAATACTAAAAAATATGATGGCATATAGCCTATGGCTTAGTATGTCATAATTGACTTTTTATGTCATAATTTCTTTTATCTCGTAATTTCAAATTATGAAAAATATGAATCTCTTCTAGGCCTATCACTTATTTATAGTTGGTATTACAACTAAATGTTTTTGTTACATAAAGCAAGATGTGAAAGTTAAGTGATTAACTTTACACCTTTCACAGACTTGCTTTTCCACCCACTGATCCTCTATAGATTATAGATATTTTTTTCGTATTTCATATCAACACACCCCTTTACAATCAATCGCCCAATTAATGTAACATCTAGAATTAAGAGTTTCCCACTTGTAAAAATGACTTTGCTTGGTTATTCATGTGCTTGAGTCAGAACTCGTAGGCTAATTATGATTTTTCCAACATAAATTACCGTAGGTTCTAAAGCCACATGGCCCAGATGCTGTTGTGGGGTGGTTGTCAGAGTTGTTATATGGTTGCAAGTGGTTTTTACTTAATTTATATGTAGTTTCTAGCGTGTTGTGGGTGGTTGCTAGGTGGCTCATTGCCTCAAACTTAAGGTGTTTTATTTGTAGAGTCTAGTATCTTTATGCATCTTTAAAACTAGTGCACAGCCCACGTTTACAAACTTGATCGAGATGCAGTTACCAAATGAATCCACTAGAGGTTCTCTTGTCAGCATCATTCGAATTGCTAAAACATGTGACACGTGTCTGTTGTTGTAGCACTGTGAATTGTAAATATGAAAAGGTGTCAGTAGCTTAATTATTCACTGCAGATTCATTATGCCAAAAGAATAACAGATAATGCAGCTGACAAGTTTAGAGTGCTTGCACATTTATATGTGAGGCCGGATGAGACTGTCTGCGTCCTGGTCTAGATTTGGACCTGAAGCTCAGCTGTGAAATTCCTGACTGCAATGAGAGGGCGTCTAGGGCAGAGTGCTGAACTACTGTGAAATGAATAGAAAGACTATGGGGGAAAGAACAGATCCATAATACAAAGACAAAATGTTTGTTTCAAATTGGGATAGAAGCAACTGGTATGTGAAAGTGTTTGCCAATCAAACACCTGTATCCTTTCACATCCATTTTTTTAAACCTCACTTCAAACCTTTTGAATCTTATAATTAAAATAGATACACTTACAATATCTCCACTTACACTGTGGAAATTAGCCTACTGTATTTTGCCAATGATTTGCTTATCGTTAACATAACCCTTCAAAAATAAATATACTTCAAGTTGATTTTTATTAAGTATAGGCCTACTTTATGTTGTAAGTACTAATATCAATGTGCTAGTAGTATACTTGTACTACCCACTTTTAAGCGTATGAAAGTATATTTTTAAGTACTTTAAATGTAACAGTAAAGTACTGAGTGAGTACACAACTAGTTTCCAACCAATTTTTCCATATGTACTGCAACTAGAACATATGTAACATGTATATTACAAGTGAACATGCGTATACTGATAGTTCACTAAATACTTGTAGCACATTTGTTTAGTTTATGAAAGTACACTTTGAAGTATACTCAGTAAACTACTAGTTTCAAGTTTAATACTGCAAGTATACGTGTAAGTTTTCTTTAAG
Organism: Paracanthobrama guichenoti; assembly: GCA_018749465.1. Lineage (NCBI taxonomy): Eukaryota > Metazoa > Chordata > Actinopteri > Cypriniformes > Gobionidae > Paracanthobrama > Paracanthobrama guichenoti. Next base: position 367,309 of record JAGHMJ010003054.1, read on the forward strand.
TACTTATAGTTTACTATTTATGTTGTTTTTGCACTTTATGTGTACTACTAAGTTACTATTTAGATAATTTTAATACTTAAAATATACCTTTAACTCAGAATTAGAAACATTAGGAACAATCAATATTTTCAAACAACTCGATTGTATTGGATGCCAAACCATGTAAGTTTATGTAAAATTATCTGGGGAATAGGTATTTAATAGGCTACACAATCAAAAGAGTAAACACAACTACAAGCCAAGATTACTTATAGTACTTTTATACTTTTAAGTATCTCGATCAAAAGATTGAGTACAAGTATATTGGTCAAATACTTAGACTTTTCTGTCAGTATAAGTCAAGTATACTTAAGTGTCATTTTTCAGAGAAGTACATAAAAAGTAGACTGAAAGTATACAGTGCTTTCTTATTTTTAGTTTAAAATACATATTACCACACTTGAATAAACTTATTTTTGTAAGGGAATGAGTGCTGGTTTTACTTTTACTGGTGAAACTTTTTCTGTGTTCATAATTTATATTATAATGACTGACATTACAAATTCCAGTGACATAAAGTATTTAATAAATAAGTATTACATGTTACAGGCATTCTAGATTTTATTCAACACATTTAAAATTAAAATAAAAAATAAATATTTATTTATTTATTTATTTATTTATTTCTAAATTTCTAAAACCACTTTATTTTATGGATTTTGTGGAAGTGTATTTTATGGAGTGTGTGAAAGAGTATGGCAATGTCTTGAACTTCCCTTATCACTTAATAATTCAATAAACTACAGCAGTCCAGCATGCAACCATCCATGCGCTCAAAATATCTAGGCCTAAAGATTGATGTATTTGAACTGCATATAAAATTTCATCCATTTCGATTACCCCGTTTTAACATGAACAAACAAAAAATTTGATGCATATTTGTCAGTCATACATAAGCAGGGTTCCCACTCATCCTGGAAAAACTTGAAAACTTTATTAAGTCAGAATTGTGTGATATAAACTCACAGTTGTGTTCTAAAGTCAGAATTGTGTGATATAAACTCTCAGTTGTGTGTTCTAAAGTCAGAATTGTGTGATATAAACTCACAGTTGTGTTCTAAAGTCAGAATTGTGGGATATAAACTCACAGTTGTGTGTTATAAAGTCAGAATTGTGTGATATAAACTCTCAGTTGTGTTATAAAGTCAGAATTGTGTGATATAAACTCACAGTTGTGTGTTATAAAGTCAGAATTGTGTGATATAAACTCACAGTTGTGTTCTAAAGTCAGAATTGTGTGATATAAACTCACAGTTGTGTGTTCTAAAGTCAGAATTGTGTGATATAAACTCTCAGTTGTGTTATAAAGTCAGAATTGTGTGATATAAACTCTCAGTTGTGTTATAAAGTCAGAATTGTGTGATATAAACTCTCAGTTGTGTTATAAAGTCAGAATTGTGTGATATAAACTCACAGTTGTGTTCTAAAGTCAGAATTGTGTGATATAAACTCACAGTTGTGTTATAAAGTCAGAATTGTGTGATATAAACTCACAGTTGTGTGTTCTAAAGTCAGAATTGTGTGATATAAACTCACAGTTGTGTTCTAAAGTCAGAATTGTGTGATATAAACTCACAGTTGTGTTCTAAAGTCAGAATTGTGTGATATAAACTCACAGTTGTGTTATAAAGTCAGAATTGTGTGATATAAACTCACAGTTGTGTTCTAAAGTCAGAATTGTGTGATATAAACTCACAGTTGTGTTCTAAAGTCAGAATTGTGTGATATAAACTCACAGTTGTGTTCTAAAGTCAGAATTGTGTGATATAAACTCTCAGTTGTGTGTTATAAAGTCAGAATTGTGTGATATAAACTCTCAGTTGTGTTCTAAAGTCAGAATTGTGTGATATAAACTCTCAGTTGTGTTCTAAAGTCAGAATTGTGTGATATAAACTCACAGTTGTGTGTTCTAAAGTCAGAATTGTGTGATATAAACTCTCAGTTGTGTGTTATAAAGTCAGAATTGTGTGATATAAACTCTCAGTTGTGTTCTAAAGTCAGAATTGTGTGATATAAACTCTCAGTTGTGTTATTAAGTCAGAATTGTGTGATATAAACTCTCAGTTGTGTGTTCTAAAGTCAGAATTGTGTGATATAAACTCACAGTTGTGTGTTCTAAAGTCAGAATTGTGTGATATAAACTCTCAGTTGTGTGTTCTAAAGTCAGAATTGTGTGATATAAACTCACAGTTGTGTGTTCTAAAGTCAGAATTGTGTGATATAAACTCTCAGTTGTGTGTTCTAAAGTCAGAATTGTGTGATATAAACTCACAGTTGTGTTCTAAAGTCAGAATTGTGTGATATAAACTCACAGTTGTGTGTTCTAAAGTCAGAATTGTGTGATATAAACTCACAGTTGTGTTATAAAGTCAGAATTGTGTGATATAAACTCACAGTTGTGTTATAAAGTCAGAATTGTGTGATATAAACTCACAGTTGTGTTCTAAAGTCAGAATTGTGTGATATAAACTCTCAGTTTGTGTTATTAAGTCAGAATTGTGTGATATAAACTCTCAGTTGTGTTATAAAGTCAGAATTGTGTGATATAAACTCACAGTTGTGTTATAAAGTCAGAATTGTGTGATATAAACTCACAGTTGTGTTCTAAAGTCAGAATTGTGTGATATAAACTCTCAGTTGTGTTATTAAAGTCAGAATTGTGTGATATAAACTCTCAGTTGTGTTATAAAGTCAGAATTGTGTGATATAAACTCACAGTTGTGTTCTAAAGTCAGAATTGTGTGATATAAACTCACAGTTGTGTGTTATAAAGTCAGAATTGTGTGATATAAACTCACAGTTGTGTTATAAAGTCAGAATTGTGTGATATAAACTCACAGTTGTGTTATAAAGTCAGAATTGTGTGATATAAACTCTCAGTTGTGTTCTAAAGTCAGAATTGTGTGATATAAACTCTCAGTTGTGTTCTAAAGTCAGAATTGTGTGATATAAACTCTCAGTTGTGTTATAAAGTCAGAATTGTGTGATATAAACTCACAGTTGTGTGTTATAAAGTCAGAATTGTGTGATATAAACTCACAGTTGTGTGTTATTAAAGTCAGAATTGTGTGATATAAACTCTCAGTTGTGTTCTAAAGTCAGAATTGTGTGATATAAACTCACAGTTGTGTTATAAAGTCAGAATTGTGTGATATAAACTCTCAGTTGTGTTCTAAAGTCAGAATTGTGTGATATAAACTCTCAGTTGTGTTATAAAGTCAGAATTGTGTGATATAAACTCACAGTTGTGTTCTAAAGTCAGAATTGTGTGATATAAACTCTCAGTTGTGTTATTAAGTCAGAATTGTGTGATATAAACTCACAGTTGTGTGTTATAAAGTCAGAATTGTGTGATATAAACTCTCAGTTGTGTGTTCTAAAGTCAGAATTGTGTGATATAAACTCACAGTTGTGTTATAAAGTCAGAATTGTGTGATATAAACTCACAGTTGTGTGTTCTAAAGTCAGAATTGTGTGATATAAACTCACAGTTGTGTGTTCTAAAGTCAGAATTGTGTGATATAAACTCTCAGTTGTGTGTTATAAAGTCAGAATTGTGTGATATAAACTCACAGTTGTGTGTTCTAAAGTCAGAATTGTGTGATATAAACTCACAGTTGTGTGTTATAAAGTCAGAATTGTGTGATATAAACTCACAGTTGTGTGTTCTAAAGTCAGAATTGTGTGATATAAACTCACAGTTGTGTTCTAAAGTCAGAATTGTGTGATAAACTCACAGTTGTGTGTTCTAAAGTCAGAATTGTGTGATATAAACTCACAGTTGTGTGTTCTAAAGTCAGAATTGTGTGATATAAACTCTCAGTTGTGTGTTCTAAAGTCAGAATTGTGTGATATAAACTCTCAGTTGTGTGTTATAAAGTCAGAATTGTGTGATATAAACTCTCAGTTGTGTTATAAAGTCAGAATTGTGTGATATAAACTCACAGTTGTGTTATAAAGTCAGAATTGTGTGATATAAACTCACAGTTGTGTGTTCTAAAGTCAGAATTGTGTGATATAAACTCACAGTTGTGTGTTATTAAGTCAGAATTGTGTGATATAAACTCACAGTTGTGTGTTCTAAAGTCAGAATTGTGTGATATAAACTCACAGTTGTGTGTTATAAAGTCAGAATTGTGTGATATAAACTCACAGTTGTGTTATAAAGTCAGAATTGTGTGATATAAACTCACAGTTGTGTGTTATTAAGTCAGAATTGTGTGATATAAACTCACAGTTGTGTGTTCTAAAGTCAGAATTGTGTGATATAAACTCTCAGTTGTGTGTTATTAAGTCAGAATTGTGTGATATAAACTCTCAGTTGTGTGTTCTAAAGTCAGAATTGTGTGATATAAACTCACAGTTTGTGTTATAAAGTCAGAATTGTGTGATATAAACTCACAGTTGTGTTCTAAAGTCAGAATTGTGTGATATAAACTCACAGTTGTGTGTTATTAAGTCAGAATTGTGTGATATAAACTCACAGTTGTGTGTTATTAAGTCAGAATTGTGTGATATAAACTCTCAGTTGTGTGTTATTAAGTCAGAATTGTGTGATATAAACTCACAGTTGTGTGTTCTAAAGTCAGAATTGTGTGATATAAACTCACAGTTGTGTGTTATAAAGTCAGAATTGTGTGATATAAACTCACAGTTGTGTGTTCTAAAGTCAGAATTGTGTGATATAAACTCACAGTTGTGTGTTATAAAGTCAGAATTGTGTGATATAAACTCACAGTTGTGTGTTCTAAAGTCAGAATTGTGTGATATAAACTCACAGTTGTGTGTTCTAAAGTCAGAATTGTGTGATATAAACTCACAGTTGTGTGTTATAAAGTCAGAATTGTGTGATATAAACTCACAGTTGTGTGTTCTAAAGTCAGAATTGTGTGATATAAACTCTCAGTTGTGTGTTATTAAGTCAGAATTGTGTGATATAAACTCACAGTTTGTGTTCTAAAGTCAGAATTGTGTGATATAAACTCACAGTTGTGTGTTATAAAGTCAGAATTGTGTGATATAAACTCACAGTTGTGTTCTAAAGTCAGAATTGTGTGATATAAACTCTCAGTTGTGTTATAAAGTCAGAATTGTGTGATATAAACTCACAGTTGTGTGTTATAAAGTCAGAATTGTGTGATATAAACTCACAGTTGTGTGTTCTAAAGTCAGAATTGTGTGATATAAACTCACAGTTGTGTGTTCTAAAGTCAGAATTGTGTGATATAAACTCTCAGTTGTGTTATAAAGTCAGAATTGTGTGATATAAACTCACAGTTGTGTGTTATTAAGTCAGAATTGTGTGATATAAACTCACAGTTGTGTGTTCTAAAGTCAGAATTGTGTGATATAAACTCTCAGTTTGTGTTATAAAGTCAGAATTGTGTGATATAAACTCACAGTTGTGTTATAAAGTCAGAATTGTGTGATATAAACTCACAGTTGTGTGTTATTAAGTCAGAATTGTGTGATATAAACTCACAGTTGTGTGTTCTAAAGTCAGAATTGTGTGATATAAACTCTCAGTTGTGTGTTATTAAGTCAGAATTGTGTGATATAAACTCTCAGTTGTGTGTTCTAAAGTCAGAATTGTGTGATATAAACTCACAGTTGTGTTATAAAGTCAGAATTGTGTGATATAAACTCACAGTTGTGTGTTCTAAAGTCAGAATTGTGTGATATAAACTCACAGTTGTGTGTTATAAAGTCAGAATTGTGTGATATAAACTCACAGTTGTGTGTTATTAAGTCAGAATTGTGTGATATAAACTCACAGTTGTGTGTTATTAAGTCAGAATTGTGTGATATAAACTCACAGTTGTGTGTTCTAAAGTCAGAATTGTGTGATATAAACTCTCAGTTGTGTGTTATAAAGTCAGAATTGTGTGATATAAACTCACAGTTGTGTGTTCTAAAGTCAGAATTGTGTGATATAAACTCACAGTTGTGTGTTATAAAGTCAGAATTGTGTGATATAAACTCACAGTTGTGTGTTCTAAAGTCAGAATTGTGTGATATAAACTCACAGTTGTGTGTTCTAAAGTCAGAATTGTGTGATATAAACTCTCAGTTGTGTGTTATTAAGTCAGAATTGTGTGATATAAACTCTCAGTTGTGTGTTATTAAGTCAGAATTGTGTGATATAAACTCACAGTTGTGTGTTCTAAAGTCAGAATTGTGTGATATAAACTCACAGTTGTGTGTTATAAAGTCAGAATTGTGTGATATAAACTCACAGTTGTGTGTTCTAAAGTCAGAATTGTGTGATATAAACTCACAGTTGTGTGTTCTAAAGTCAGAATTGTGTGATATAAACTCTCAGTTGTGTGTTATTAAGTCAGAATTGTGTGATATAAACTCACAGTTGTGTGTTCTAAAGTCAGAATTGTGTGATATAAACTCACAGTTGTGTGTTATAAAGTCAGAATTGTGTGATATAAACTTACAGTTGTGTTCTAAAGTCAGAATTGTGTGATATAAACTCACAGTTGTGTGTTATAAAGTCAGAATTGTGTGATATAAACTCACAGTTGTGTGTTATTAAGTCAGAATTGTGTGATATAAACTCACAGTTGTGTGTTATTAAGTCAGAAATATGTGATATAAACTCACAGTTGTGTTCTAAAGTCAGAATTGTGTGATATAAACTCACAGTTGTGTGTTCTAAAGTCAGAATTGTGTGATATAAACTCTCAGTTGTGTTATAAAGTCAGAATTGTGTGATATAAACTCACAGTTGTGTGTTATTAAGTCAGAATTGTGTGATATAAACTCACAGTTGTGTGTTATTAAGTAAGAAATATGTGATATAAACTCTCAGTTGTGTTCTAAAGTCAGAATTGTGTGATATAAACTCACAGTTGTGTGTTCTAAAGTCAGAATTGTGTGATATAAACTCACAGTTGTGTTCTAAAGTCAGAATTGTGTGATATAAACTCACAGTTGTGTGTTCTAAAGTCAGAATTGTGTGATATAAACTCTCAGTTGTGTTCTAAAGTCAGAATTGTGTGATATAAACTCACAGTTGTGTGTTCTAAAGTCAGAATTGTGTGATATAAACTCACAGTTGTGTGTTCTAAAGTCAGAATTGTGTGATATAAACTCACAGTTGTGTGTTCTAAAGTCAGAATTGTGTGATATAAACTCACAGTTGTGTTCTAAAGTCAGAATTGTGTGATATAAACTCACAGTTTGTGTTCTAAAGTCAGAATTGTGTGATATAAACTCACAGTTGTGTTCTAAAGTCAGAATTGTGTGATATAAACTCTCAGTTGTGTTCTAAAGTCAGAATTGTGTGATATAAACTCACAGTTGTGTGTTATTAAGTCAGAATTGTGTGATATAAACTCACAGTTGTGTGTTCTAAAGTCAGAATTGTGTGATATAAACTCTCAGTTGTGTTATAAAGTCAGAATTGTGTGATATAAACTCACAGTTGTGTGTTCTAAAGTCAGAATTGTGTGATATAAACTCACAGTTGTGTTCTAAAGTCAGAATTGTGTGATATAAACTCACAGTTGTGTGTTCTAAAGTCAGAATTGTGTGATATAAACTCTCAGTTGTGTTATAAAGTCAGAATTGTGTGATATAAACTCTCAGTTGTGTTCTAAAGTCAGAATTGTGTGATATAAACTCACAGTTGTGTGTTATTAAGTCAGAATTGTGTGATATAAACTCACAGTTGTGTGTTCTAAAGTCAGAATTGTGTGATATAAACTCTCAGTTGTGTTATAAAGTCAGAATTGTGTGATATAAACTCTCAGTTGTGTTCTAAAGTCAGAATTGTGTGATATAAACTCACAGTTGTGTGTTATAAAGTCAGAATTGTGTGATATAAACTCACAGTTGTGTGTTCTAAAGTCAGAATTGTGTGATATAAACTCACAGTTGTGTTCTAAAGTCAGAATTGTGTGATATAAACTCACAGTTGTGTGTTCTAAAGTCAGAATTGTGTGATATAAACTCACAGTTGTGTGTTCTAAAGTCAGAATTGTGTGATATAAACTCACAGTTGTGTGTTATAAAGTCAGAATTGTGTGATATAAACTCACAGTTGTGTGTTCTAAAGTCAGAATTGTGTGATATAAACTCACAGTTGTGTGTTATAAAGTCAGAATTGTGTGATATAAACTCACAGTTGTGTGTTCTAAAGTCAGAATTGTGATATAAACTCACATATAAAGTCAGAATTGTGTGATATAAACTCACAGTTGTGTGTTCTAAAGTCAGAATTGTGTGATATAAACTCACAGTTGTGTTTGTGTTGATAAAGTCAGAATTGTGTGATATAAACTCACAGTTGTGTGTTCTAAAGTCAGAATTGTGTGATATAAACTCTCAGTTGTGTTATAAAGTCAGAATTGTGTGATATAAACTCACAGTTGTGTGTTCTAAAGTCAGAATTGTGTGATATAAACTCACAGTTGTGTTCTAAAGTCAGAATTGTGTGATATAAACTCACAGTTGTGTGTTCTAAAGTCAGAATTGTGTGATATAAACTCACAGTTGTGTGTTCTAAAGTCAGAATTGTGTGATATAAACTCTCAGTTGTGTTCTAAAGTCAGAATTGTGTGATATAAACTCTCAGTTGTGTTATAAAGTCAGAATTGTGTGATATAAACTCACAGTTGTGTTATAAAGTCAGAATTGTGTGATATAAACTCACAGTTGTGTGTTATTAAGTCAGAATTGTGTGATATAAACTCACAGTTGTGTTATAAAGTCAGAATTGTGTGATATAAACTCACAGTTGTGTTATAAAGTCAGAATTGTGTGATATAAACTCACAGTTGTGTTATAAAGTCAGAATTGTGTGATATAAACTCTCAGTTGTGTTATAAAGTCAGAATTGTGTGATATAAACTCACAGTTGTGTGTTATAAAGTCAGAATTGTGTGATATAAACTCACAGTTGTGTGTTATTAAAGTCAGAATTGTGTGATATAAACTCACAGTTGTGTGTTCTAAAGTCAGAATTGTGTGATATAAACTCTCAGTTGTGTTATAAAGTCAGAATTGTGTGATATAAACTCACAGTTGTGTTATAAAGTCAGAATTGTGTGATATAAACTCACAGTTGTGTGTTATAAAGTCAGAATTGTGTGATATAAACTCACAGTTGTGTTCTAAAGTCAGAATTGTGTGATATAAACTCACAGTTGTGTTATAAAGTCAGAATTGTGTGATATAAACTCACAGTTGTGTTATAAAGTCAGAATTGTGTGATATAAACTCACAGTTGTGTTCTAAAGTCAGAATTGTGTGATATAAACTCACAGTTGTGTTATAAAGTCAGAATTGTGTGATATAAACTCACAGTTGTGTGTTCTAAAGTCAGAATTGTGTGATATAAACTCACAGTTGTGTGTTCTAAAGTCAGAATTGTGTGATATAAACTCACAGTTGTGTGTTCTAAAGTCAGAAGTGTGTGATATAAACTCACAGTTGTGTGTTCTAAAGTCAGAATTGTGTGATATAAACTCACAGTTGTGTTATAAAGTCAGAATTGTGTGATATAAACTCACAGTTGTGTTCTAAAGTCAGAATTGTGTGATATAAACTCACAGTTGTGTTATAAAGTCAGAATTGTGTGATATAAACTCACAGTTGTGTTATAAAGTCAGAATTGTGTGATATAAACTCACAGTTGTGTGTTAAAGTCAGAATTGTGTGATATAAACTCACAGTTGTGTTCTAAAGTCAGAATTGTGTGATATAAACTCACAGTTGTGTGTTCTAAAGTCAGAATTGTGTGATATAAACTCACACAGTTGTGTGTTCTAAAGTCAGAATTGTGTGATATAAACTCACAGTTGTGTGTTATAAAGTCAGAATTGTGTGATATAAACTCACAGTTGTGTGTTCTAAAGTCAGAATTGTGTGATATAAACTCACAGTTGTGTGTTCTAAAGTCAGAATTGTGTGATATAAACTCACAGTTGTGTGTTATAAAGTCAGAATTGTGTGTATGATATAAACTCACAGTTGTGTTCTAAAGTCAGAATTGTGTGATATAAAGTCAGAATTGTGTGATATAAACTCACAGTTTGTGTTATAAAGTCAGAATTGTGTGATATAAACTCACAGTTGTGTGTTCTAAAGTCAGAATTGTGTGATATAAACTCACAGTTGTGTGTTCTAAAGTCAGAATTGTGTGATATAAACTCACAGTTGTGTTCTAAAGTCAGAATTGTGTGATATAAACTCACAGTTGTGTTCTAAAGTCAGGGTGTGTGATATAAACTCACAGTTGTGTTCTAAAGTCAGAATTGTGTGATATAAACTCACAGTTGTGTGTTCTAAAGTCAGAATTGTGTGATATAAACTCACAGTTGTGTTCTAAAGTCAGAATTGTGTGATATAAACTCACAGTTGTGTGTTCTAAAGTCAGAATTGTGTGATATAAACTCACAGTTGTGTTATAAAGTCAGAATTGTGTGATATAAACTCACAGTTGTGTTCTAAAGTCAGAATTGTGTGATATAAACTCACAGTTGTGTTCTAAAGTCAGAATTGTGTGATATAAACTCACAGTTGTGTGTTCTAAAGTCAGAATTGTGTGATATAAACTCACAGTTGTGTTCTAAAGTCAGAATTGTGTGATATAAACTCACAGTGTGTGTTCTAAAGTCAGAATTGTGTGATATAAACTCACAGTTGTGTTCTAAAGTCAGAATTGTGTGATATAAACTCACAGTTGTGTTCTAAAGTCAGAATTGTGTGATATAAACTCACAGTTGTGTGTTCTAAAGTCAGAATTGTGTGATATAAACTCACAGTTGTGTTCTAAAGTCAGAATTGTGTGATATAAACTCACAGTTGTGTGTTCTAAAGTCAGAATTGTGTGATATAAACTCACAGTTGTGTGTTATAAAGTCAGAATTGTGTGATATAAACTCACAGTTGTGTGTTCTAAAGTCAGAATTGTGTGATATAAACTCACAGTTGTGTGTTATAAAGTCAGAATTGTGTGATATAAACTCACAGTTGTGTGTTATAAAGTCAGAATTGTGTGATATAAACTCACAGTTGTGTTATAAAGTCAGAATTGTGTGATATAAACTCACAGTTGTGTGTTCTAAAGTCAGAATTGTGTGATATAAACTCACAGTTGTGTTATAAAGTCAGAATTGTGTGATATAAACTCACAGTTGTGTTATAAAGTCAGAATTGTGTGATATAAACTCACAGTTGTGTTATAAAGTCAGAATTGTGTGATATAAACTCTCAGTTGTGTTCTAAAGTCAGAATTGTGTGATATAAACTCTCAGTTGTGTTCTAAAGTCAGAATTGTGTGATATAAACTCACAGTTGTGTTCTATGTATGATAATGTATGATTAAGGAGGATCATATTAAAAACAGTTTTTATAGTTAAGTCATGGCAATAAACTACGCTTTTAAAGACCTAGAGAACAATACATGGCATGATCATTTTATTCCCATCAATTTTAAATGTCCGGAAAAGTCCTGGAAAAGGATCGCTGAAAAAGAGTGGGAACCCTGATAAGTGAAACAGGTAAGATTTCTGCACACAAAAAAAAAAAAACAATCTTGGTATAGTTTATTATGAACTATTTGCATCTATTTGGATTTTATTTAAATGATCATTATTTTCTAAAAGCTTTTATTCAATTTGCTCAAAATCTTCTCACTGTGAAAACAATCAAATGTATTCAGTTACAAACATATAAACGATTAAAATACGGAAAGCTGTGGAAAAAGCAATATTCAGTTAGTTCAAATGTATAAGTTTGAAACAAACTGGATCGAGTGAAGAAATCTATAAACCTGTTTATTGTTTTTTTATTTTTTTATTAGTACTATTATAACAATCTTACCCATTTAATTCATGCATGACTGACAAATATACATAGACATTAGTTTATTAGTTTGTTTTGCTCCAGGAACCAGGAATATTTACCTGGAAAAAGACACAATTTTGAGATTTGGAACCCAAATATTTGTGTGCGTTTGTGTTTGAAGCACAGTAGTTGACCAAGTGACAAAATATTGAAGGAGATATTACTAATGTGCAACATAAAAATGTGATAATGTCTCTAAAATGATAGCTTATATTCCAAATACAGATTAAATAAGCATCTGATCAGTTTATGCTTTCTACACTTACAAATATCAATGCCGGTTTCTAAGAGGGACATTAGATTCTTACTGAACATGCAGACAGTGAGTAAAGTGAAAGATGGATTTAGAAATATTTGAGACTGAAAAAGAGAGGCAACTGACACTAAAGTTAATTTGTACAGTACAAGTGAAAGTTTATCATATATGCAATAGGTGATAACAGCGTAAAGTTCTTTACCTATTTTCTTGACATTTTAGCTCCAGACATCCAAAATTGCATATTAAAATCTGTTTTAAGAACTGTGCTTTTAAAACTCACCGTCACAATGCTGAGGTTCTGGGGTTAGTTTCTACAGTGTTATGCACTAACTAGGGTGTTTGGGGTGGTTGCTAGACACTGCTAGATGGTTGCTTATTGGCCTAGGTCAAAGTGCACATCTTCAAATCTATATGACATTGTGGTCTCTAGATATCATCCCCTTCTTGAATATAAATCTATGGTATTTTGTACTTTGTTTAATTGTCCAGCAGGCAAAAAACACAATTTGTACATAATGTTGATTGCCATAAAAATTAGATGCACTTATTTGTGCTGTAAAACAGTTTACATACTTTTCATAGGGATTTTAGGGATTCAACAAGTTTATGGTGTTCCGTTGTTATGGCAACAAAGTTGTAAAATGGAATATAATTTTACACAGGAAAGGTTAGTAAGTAGCTTTTCACACTAAATTCGTGTTAAAGGGATAGTTCACCCACAATTGAAAATTCTGCCATCATTTACTCACCATCAAGTTGTTCCAAACTTGTATGAATTTCTTTCTTCTGCTGAACACAAAATAAGATATTTTGAAGAATATGGGAACTAAGCAGTTGATGGACCCCACTGACTTCCATCATATGGAAAAAAATATATATCTTCTTCTGATCAGCAGAACAAAGAAATTCATACAAGTTTGGACTTGAGGGTAAGTTAATCAGGACAGAATTATTGCTTAACTATTGCTTTAACACGAATACTGTTTGCATCATGTGGCTATTCAAGGTTGAAACACTGTATATTTTAATACGGATGACCCCATTCACTTTCATTGTAAGCGCCTCATATGTAACCTCAGATTTTACTATTTTTTGTTTAAAAAAAAAGAAGAGACAGGTTAAAATTATTGATTGAAATTGATTGAGCTTAGCTTATTTAAAGTCACCATGAAATCAAAATGGACTATTCTTATTTTTTTCATGTGCCTCAAAATCTTTAATCAAAACAACTTCCCCTCCTCTTGCAGAGACATCTCTCTCTGTTTTTACTGGCACAAGGGGGGGGCAACCTGTCACTCACATGACATCACAGACATAGCAAAACTACAACCATCCAATCAATCCCCATGGACACATTTTTTCACTTGAATATACACTATATTGCCAAACGTTTTGGGACACCTGCCTTTACATGCACATGAACTTTAATGACATCCCATTCTAAATCCGTAGGGTTTAATATGGAGTTAGCCCACCCTTTGCAGCTATAACAGCTTCAACTCTTCTGGGAAGGCTTTCCACAAGGTTCAGGAGTGTATTTATGGGAATTTTTGACCATTCTTCTAGAAGCGCATTTGTGAGGTCAGGTCACTCTAATTCATCCCAAAGGTGTTCTATCAGGGTGAGGTCAGGACTCTGTGCAGGCCAGTCAAGTTCCTCCACTCCAAACTCGCTCATCCATGTCTTTATGGACCTTGCTTTGTGCACTGGTGTACAGTCATGTTGGAACAGGAAGGGGCCATCCCCAAACTGTTCCCACAAAGTTGGGAGCATTAAATTGTCCAAAATGTCTTGGTATGCTGAAGCATTAAGAGTTCCTTTCACTGGAACTAAGGGGTCAAGTCCAACCCCTGAAAAACAACCCCACACCATAATCCCCCCTCCACCAAACTTTACACTTGGCACAATGCAGTCAGGCAGGTACCGCTCCTCCTGGCAACTGCCAAACCCAGACTCATCCATCGGATTGCCAGACAGAGAAGCGTGATTCGTCCCTCCAGAGAACACGTCTCCACTGCTCTAGAGTCCAGTAACGGCGTGCTTTACACCACGGCATCCGATGCTCTGTATCTGATGCACTTGGTGATGTAAGGCTTGGATGCAGCTGCTCGGCCATGGAAACCCATTCCATGAAGCTCTCTACACACGGTTCTTGAGCTAATCTGAAGGCCACACAAAGTTTGGAGGTCTGTAGCTATTGACTCTGCAGAAAGTTGGTGACTTATGCACACTGTGCACCTCAGCATGCGCTGACCCCGCTCTGTGATTTTACGTGGCCTACCACTTCATGGCTGAGTTGCTGTTGACCATGTTATATTTAGTAGTGAGGAAAGGGTGAGGATAGGGTGGCAACCTATGACGGTACCACGCTTGAATTCACTGAGCTCCTGAGAGAGACCCATTCTTTCACAAATGTTTGTAGAAGCGTCTGCATGCCTAGGTGCTTGATTTTATACACCTGTGACCATGAAAGTGATTGGAACGCCTGAATTCAATGATTTGGAGGGGTGTCCCAATACTTTTGGCAATATAGTGTACGTCACAATAAGAAAAGACTATCACAACTTCCGTTTCATCTGGACTTTAATACTAGCCTATTTAATACTTAAGAGTTTCTAAAACCAGTAAACACCACTAATAATATCCAGCCAGGAGATCATCAAAGCATCGTTTCCAGTTCTTTCCAAGACATGGAACCTGAATGTTCCTCCTCTGCTACAAAACATGGCTCAAAATCTCCATTCCTGCTGGTCTGCTTGGACGGAGACCCTTTCCCATCAGTCTGCCTCAGAACCAGCTCATGCTGCTGCACTGTAAAAAACACAGTCTCTGTGTCATGAGGCGTGTAGCCAGGTAAGTTTCCTGAATGATAGAGACGTGGTTGTCCTTTGCCCCCGATGGTCCCCAGCGGCAGGCCTTTAGTACCACTGACACTGAGACACACGCTCTGTGTGGTGGTGTGTGACATCATGCCTCCATAATAGCCACTCCCACATCCCGCACTGCTGTTGACACGAGCCTTCTGCTTCAGGTCTAATGCAAGACTACGCCTCAGCCATGCCTTCTTAACCTCTGCCTGCACCTGTTCATGATGGCATGATAGAGATATGAAAAGTTAGACAATATAATGGGCTGAGAGACTGTTTACAAATGGGCTCTGACACACACAAATTTAAAAGGCGATGTGTGTAATTATTAAAGTGCCCCTATTATGCTTTTGCGGATATTACCTTTCATGTAGTGTGTAATATAGCTGTTTGTAAATGTAAAATGTCTGCAAAGTTTTAAAAGATCAAAGTGCACAATAAATGGAGCATGATAAATTCCTGTCTTCCTGCACAAACCTAGGTTTGTAAAAAAAGAAAAAAAGAAAAGAAAAGTGCATTATGCAAACATGTGGACATCATTGGCTGCCCAGAAACAACATCTACTTTGGCCCGCCCTCAAACACTGTTGTAGCTGAGGCCTGGAAGAGTTTGGTTCATGTTGTCAACATGTTTTCTGTGCTGTAAAAGCAATCCATGCACTTCCAAAGGAGGAGGAATTGGGCTTGAATTGATACGGCAACTGACGTCATCGTTACTGTTTGTATCACTGTGTATCAAGTGCAGAGGAGCTGAAATTCAGATGGGCATTCAGATATGATATTGGAAATTCTGGAAATTCAGATATGATAATGAGCATTTGTCTCCAACCCGTGCTGTAAGCGATAGACCAATCACAACACACTGAGCCATCTGACCAATCAAAGCAGAGAAGGCTCTCAGAAAGAAGGAGTTTAGAGAGACCGGATCCTTTATCGAACTGATACACTGACACTGTGAGAAAAGAGGTGATGCTACAATGTATATTATGAGAAGTTTAAAGTGTTTTTGACCTTGGGTGCATGTAAACTTATTGTAGGAGACCTCCAACACAAAATCGTGAGCTTTTAAAATAGCCTTTAGGGGCAATTTTAAATTCCAATTTATAAATAGTTTAACCAAAGATTCAAATTCTGTATTTATTCACCCTGATGTTGATTTTCCTTTTGCCATGAAAGTTCATGCAGGGAGGTTAAGGAACAAAAGGTCCAAAAATATAAATAAAGCAGCTTGTGTAAACTTTTACAGTATATGCACTTGTAGTATTATTATGCACATATTTTTAATAAACTGTACTGTATCATATTAATTAAATAAAAGGCCACTTACTGTAAGTGTACACTTATAGAGAGTACACTTTCATGGCTATGTTTCTTCTTTTACAAAGTGTACTTAACAAATAAATGTTTTAATTTAAAGTATATTTTAAATCACTTTTAAATCATCAGTTTTAATAATCTTTTGTCATGCTTTAAGGGTATACACTTTTTTTGATGTGCAGACTAAAGCACATGAAAAGAACGATTACAATTATAACTGTAGTGTACTGAATTTAAAGTTAATATATTTGAAATGTAAACAGTAAGCACTCCAAAGTTAGCAAACTGCATTTACTATATATTTGAACTATTAAATTGCAATTAAGTGCCAGAAAACATTACATTTAGTTTGCACTTATCTTTAAGTATATTATTTTGTACAAAGTACTCTTTTAATTTTGTTTTTTACAAGGAAGAACTGCATGAAACTTCTTTAAATATGAAAATCAGAAGAAAAAAAAACACGAGTTTGGAAACATTTTAAATTTCTGGGTGAGCTATGCCTTTAAATATAGAGAAACAATTATAAGCCTTGTGTTGGTTGATTCTCCCAAAAATTGTAAATACTGTGGTCCTATCAAAACATATCTCTGTTTGTTTGAGCTTCCAAACAGCCTGACACAGCAACATTAGCTGAACCAATGGTATGAGTTTGGGTAGGACTGAACAACCAATGGCAGACATGGGTAGTGCTATGGAAACCTGTTACAATTACAATTACTAAAGTGTCAAAAACTCACCTCCCCATTGCAGAAGCAGTAAATAAATGCCACAAAGAAACCCTGAGGAAATAAAATTCATCATAAAGGAAAAGCACAATATTTTGTTCATGTGTCCTAACCAGGAGCAATACAAAAAGTTCCAGCAACAAGTCATTCGTCTTTTCACCTTAAAAGCAGAAAAGCTGTGTTACATGACATAAATCACAACCAATCAGCATATATTATGATTAATGTACAGCTGTGTGGAGTGAAAATTTGGAGGGTCTACACAGTGCAATGGCACAAAAATAATTGAAACCACTTAAGGCCACCAATTTTGCTGTACCTAGCCCTAACTAGTAGCCATTTATTATTTAACTGCAGTACCCAACTTTATCAAGTGGCATATAGTGTGTGAGCTGCACTGTTTCCACTCTTATTGGAAGATGTTTTTTTCTCTTTATTGCATTGCCAATGGAGTCTGTTTACCCAATTCTCATTGAAAATTAATGATTTCTGGTTGCCTTGTCGCTGAAAGTATAAATAATTGTCAATATGAACATACTGTAACCCATTTACAGACTATTCTATTTTCTATTTTTAATTCACATGTAATGTTCTTTATTTCAGATTATAGGTTCAAAATTACCTTTATTTCACAGTTCAAAATAAAACTCAACAGGTCAAAGAAGACCTGGATTTGGATTTTTTTTTTTTTAAACTGGCACATACCTGTGAGGAGTTGAAAAGCATCTCATAATGCATCTGAATCTGCCACAGCAGACCTGTGACGTCAGTGTACGGAAGAGCCATAAACAGCATGTAATGAACTCCAAACAGTGGCATCAGCACCAGGGTTGACTTCAGCAGCTTCCTACCACAGGCCACAGCAAACCAATCACTACAAATCGTGTGTGTGTGTACAGGTATTTGTACAGGACACAAAATGTGTATAATGACGGGTATTACAATGTAAACATGGTTTATGAGGACACTTCCTGTGGTTTACACCTTGTGGTTTAAAATAAAAAAAACATACATATATATAACGTTTTCTATGATGGGTAGGTTTAGGGTAGAGTTAGTGATACAGTTTGTACAGTATAAAACTTTTATATCTATGTAGAGTCCCCACAAAGATAGTGAACCAGTGTGTGTGTGTGTGTGTGTGTGTGTGTGTGTGTGTGTGTGTGTGTGTGTGTGTGTGTGTGTGTGTGTGTGTGTGTGTGTGTTTATAACCTGTACTGCTGTCTAGGGTCCAGTTTTCCTGTGTTTGTTTCCCACAACTTAGAGGCCAAAACCCTGATGATATTGGAGGAAGAGGAAGAAGTTTACCTAGATGAAGAGTTATGAGGAACATAAGTGACTTTTCAACATTTATACATATTTTATATGTGTGTGCTAAGACGTAACAAGTGTTTATAAAATATGGATGGGATATATTTTGTATTTTATAAAGTACAGAGTTTTGTTATTGCATATCACATTTAAATATTTTAATTATTAGTATAATTTATTGAAAAAAAAATCTTACAACAATGGCTGCCAGGATTGGTACTTGATAGATCCATTTCAGGTTGCCTGCGCTATATCCCAGCACCTAGAAATGCAGAAATTCAACCTTCAGTGCTTCAGAAAGTATTCACAATGATCTATTATTTTCCATTTTACTGGGTTGCAATGTGAAATTAATATTTCATTGAATATTTCAATCTGCAGCAGTCAGGTGGTACAGGTAAGAGCTCTGGTTTTGTACCTGACTTTGAATGCAGAGGACAGAAACCTCTCAGGTTTCATAAAAAAATATCTTAAGTCTTATGGGTTTGGAATGACATGAGGGTGAGTACAGTAAAAAAAAAAAAAAATTTGATGAACTATCTCACATGAATATGAACAAAAACAAAAATTAAAACATAAATGTTGACTTCACAGGTTCAGCCAGAGACTATTTTTAGAAAGTGCTGACATATGGTAATGTCTGGAATTTGCTAAAACCATGCAATAAAACCTAGACCTTTTGGTAGAAAGTTTTGTGGTCTGATGGGCCCTATTTGGCCTAAAAGCGAAGTGCTATGTTTGCACAAACAGCTCTCAACACCCAGATGATCATCCATCCACCCATCCATTCTCCAAACCACTTGTTCTATGTAGGGTCATGGGGCCTATCCAAGCATCTCATGCCAAAGGCAAGGACCAGGTTATCATGTGGAATTTATTCCAAGATGTTAACATTTACCAGAAACCTTATACAAAAATAAATGCACAAATAAACCTACTGTGTGTCTGCCAGGGACGCTGGGCACTGACCCATATGGATACAAACACTGCAGGTATCCCTATGAAAGAGAAAGCAAGATGAAAATGGAAAAACAATCTACAAATTTCTTTTCACCCTCAAGATCAGTTGCTATCTTCAAAACAAAAGTGACTCACCCCAGCCTATGATTGTTAAAGCCCACAGACAGTTCTTTATCAGACAGGAAGGCCATGAAGATCAGACTATGCAAGTACAGACCTCTACCAGGATCCAACAATGATTGGTAGCCAAGAGATACAGGAAGAGGGTCACAGCAACCTTGGGCAGCCCACCTGATAAAACACACAGACCAATAAAACTGATGTTGGGCTTTAAAGCATTAATTATGTATTCATGTGCAAATGTGTTTATGCGAGTACCATATAGGATCTTTTGTCCAGCTGCCCCATCCTCTAGTTTGTCCATATCTAGACGGTGTAAAGAACGGCGCGTCTTTTCACAAATATACTGGGATTGCTCTGCATATGAATGAGGTGAAGAGGTGGATGTGGATGTAGTTATGGTGCAATGGAGACGCCTGGGAGAAGAAAAGAATCTTGACTTTGAAGTTTGATTAATTTCAGTGTCTCATAGATCACATTACAATGCATCCGGATTACATTCATATATACTACACATATATAGAGCGTACTGATGTAGCGGTCACAAACTCAAATGTAGTGCATATGCTATTTTGCGCATTTCTGACGATATAGTGTCTTCTTGTGTGTTATGAATAACTGTATCATTTACACATTTAACAATTCATTAAAAACACTTTAAATGAAAATATCTTATTTTATAAAAATGTGTGACTACATAGAGTGTTTAAGCATCATTAACTATAGAAATAAGACATATTCACAAATTAAATGCAATTAAGTGTAACCCTTTATTTTAAGGTGACTTAGTTACATTGTACTTACTCCAATAAGTGTGTAATATTAATTACCTATGTACTTACCAGTTACGTTTAAGGTTAGAGTTAAGAGTTTGGTTTAGGTTAGTTACTTGTAATTATGCATCATTTACTGTTATTACTATAGAAAGTACATGTAGGAACTTGTAACTACAACACCTTAAAATAAATGGTTACCTAATTATGTTTTAATAATGTTTTGTTGTGCTTTACAGAAATACACTTATTTTAATGTGTTGACTAACATAATAAAGCACATGTAAAGTACTTGATTAGAATTTTAACTGTAGTGTGTCATTGAACATTATCTTTAAATTTAATTTTAAATGTACTTAATAGCAACTTTATCATTACAATTGTATAATTATAAGTTTAAAGTAGAACTTACATAATTACATTAAAATATATTTAAGTTTAAAATTTGTTTAGAATAAATGCTTGTCATTTGGCTATATACACTCACCTAAAGGATTATTAGGAAACACCATACTAATACTGTGTTTGACCCCTTTCGCGCTCTTCAGAACTGCCTTAATTCTACGTGGCACTGATTCAACAAGGTGCTGAAAGCATTCTTTAGAAATGTTGGTCCCATATTGATAGGATAGCATCTTGCAGTTGATGGAGATTTGTGGGATGCAACATCCAGGGCACCGAATTGCTCTTATTGGGTTGAGATCTGGTGACTGTGGGGCCATTTTAGTACAGTGAACTCATTGTCATGTTCAAGAAACCAATTTGAAATGATTCGAGCTTAAGGTGACATGGTGCATTTTCCTGCTGGAAGTAGCCATCAGAGAATGGGTACATGGTGATCATAAAGGATGGACATGGTCAGAAACAATGCTCAGGTAGGCCGTGGCATTTAAACGATGCCCAATTGGCATTAAGGGGCCTAAAGTGTGCTGCAAGAAAACATCCCCACACCATTACACCACCACCACCAGCACCAGCCTGCACAGTGGCAACAAGACATGATGGATCCATGTTCTCATTCCGGGTTTTACGCTAAAGGTCGACTCTACCATCTGAATGTTTCAACAGAAATCAAGACTCATCCAGACTAAGCAAAATTTTTTCCAGTCTCTCAACTGTCCAATTTTGGTGAGCTCGTGCAAATTGTAGCCTCTTTTTTCGTATTTCGCAGTGGAGATGAGTGGTACCCGTGGGGTCTTCTGCTGTTGTAGCCCATCCGCCTCAGGTTATGCATGTTGTGGCTTCACAAATGCTTTTGCTGCATACCTAAGGTTGTAACGGTGGTTATTTCAGTCAAAGTTGCTCTTCTATCAGCTTGAATCAGTCGAGCCCATTCTCCTCTGACCTCTAGTATCAACAAGGCATTTTCGCCACAGGACTGCCGGCGATACTGGATGTTTTTCCTTTTTCACACCATTCTTTGTAAACTCCTAGAAATGGTAATGGGGTGTGAAAATCTCAGTAACTGAGCAGATTGTGAAATACTCAGACCGGTCCGATCTGGCACCAACAACCATGCCACGCTCAAAATTGCTTAAATCACCTTTCTTCCCATTCTGACATTCAGTTTTGGAGTTCAGGAGAATGTCTGACCAGGACCACACCCTAAAGGCATTGAAGCAACTGCCATGTGATTGGTTGATTAGATAATTGCATTAATGAGAAATTGAACAGGTGTTCCCCATAATCCTTTAGGTGAGTGTGTGTGTGTGTGTATGTGTATGTGTGTGTGTATGTGTGTGTGTGTGTATATATATATATATATATATATATATATATATATATATATATATATATATATATATATATATATATATATACACACACATATATACACACTACACACATGTGTACTTTATAAGTGTGGCAAAACCACTCTTAAGTTCAACTTAAATTTAAATTCTTATATACATTTTTATTTAATTTACAAATAACATGCAATTACTGTAAGTGTCCAGAAAACATTACATTTACATTCCTTTAAAGTATATTATTTCCATAATAAGTACTGGTATAGTAAAGTGCATGTACTTCTTTTCACAAGGGTTCTGCGGGTAAATGCAAAAAAGCCATTCTATCTCTATTCTATTCTATTCTATTTTCTGTGTGTTGTAAAAAGCAATCCATGCACTTCCAAAGGAGGAGGAATCGGGCTTGAATTGATACGTGCAACTGACGCCATCGCTACTGTTTGTATCATCAGTGTATCAAGTGCAGAGGACCTGCTGATCGTGTAACTAGATCATAGCAAAGATATCTCAGCTAGTGGACATAAGTCTGCCTGTACACATGGTTATCATATGGATGTAGATAGGAATCAAGGCACCACACACATGAATACATGAATCAGACACTGTCTGAATGGATATGGTTTGTAAAGTGTTTACTGTCTCGGATATACTCATTGCTGCTTCTTAGTTTTAAAAATTAAATTTGTCTTTGTTGAAATGTTCATTTTGCAACTTACTTGAAATAGCAAAGGATAAAGATGAGCCACCAGTAACGCCATACAGTGAGATGGAGTATCCAATAGTATACAATGAGGTAAAGACGCTAAAGACTTCTCAAATAAACACAGCACAAATAGTACACAATAGTATAGAATTCTGTGCATGTTAATGCTTTCATGTATTTATTTTTATTCTATGTATTCTTGTTTAGACCTTTAGACAAAAATAAATAACAAATATAACCAAACTAAATAGCCTACATTTTCTCATGTGTGTTGTTTCTGCATGGTGGTTAGTTACTGAACCCATATAAAATAAATCCATGTCAAAGTCTCAATGATATTCTGGTCTATGGTTCAGGTTTTTTCTTCAATTGAATATTTAGATTTTTTCACCCAATTTGCTAATCTGCCAGGTGAAAAAAAGTTCAATCATTCATGAAAATGGCAGTCAATCAGTTACTTTTCTGAAGTTTAATACTTACTTATTAGGGGTTTGTTCAACTCACTTCCCTAAGTATGCGTATTATTAATGCATACCACCAAGATTATAGATTATAGCTGCCTCAGACGCCACGAAAATGCACATACCTCCTGGATTGCTGTGGTTAGTGTGCAGGTAAGTGGTGCATTCTGCAGTTGGCCCATGTCCGGTTTATAGTGGATGCCACCTGCTCCCAGCTACCGATCTATCATATGGCGAGCATAGTGCATGTCCTAAAATGCATTTGAAAGACATGCTTAATTCTCAAGCAGCATGGCAAATAGGTACACCAAAAAGTATGAACCTCTGGAGAGCATTTCATCATACAGCTATTTCTGTGTACCTTCACAAAAAGTCTATTCGATGGCTGCTATTAGTATACTTCTTTTAATTCTAAAAGTAAGAGAGTAGCTATATGTATCTGACATATATAGTATGTATCAGATATATACTTAAAATTATACTTATGTACTTGGCTTATACTGAAAGTCAAAGGGTTATTTTGGTCTAAGAAAAGTATAAATAAGTATTCTAAGTATACTTACGTGTAGTTGAAGCCACTTTTTTCGATAGCCTATTAAATAATTTTTTTTTTGCAGTAGTACACCAGTTATCTTGTTTTATATATAGTGCCATCTGATAAACCTCTACATGTTCAAGTTTATAGTAACAAGTCAGCTGTCCGTGGAATAGTAATCCACTTAAAAAATTCAATGCAGTGTACAGGAGTTAACGCCAAGTCTACTTAGAGTACAGTTAAAGGATTATCAAGTATAAAAATAATACCTAATTA
>JAGHMJ010003064.1:0-37788 GCA_018749465.1 Paracanthobrama guichenoti
GTTGCAGTTCTGTGTCCTGAGCACATCTATGACTTCAACCACAGAGGTCTGCTAAGCCAACACTGAACTAAATCAAATTTAAGAAACTGCCAATGTTGGGAAAGTAATGCATTACTGTATTGCATTACTCACAAAAAACAAACTAATTGTTAATTACTTAGTTACTTTATGGAAAATGTGTATTTAACGTTACTTTTACTTTACTTTTTCTGCGACCAGGCTAGGCTAGGTAAATGTAAAAAGTCCTTTCACACCAAAGGGCCAGATTTACTAACAGTCTGCGCCAATGCAAAACTCTGTCAGGATTTACTAATGACAGCTGCTGTGATAAATTAGCGCTAAAAGAGTTTCCCACTACATTTTATGGAAGGTGAGTATTTAAATGAATCATGCGAGGAGGTAATTTACAGCGGTTTGCGCTCGCCAGTTTGCTGGTGTTTACACCATTATTTACGCGCTAAAAAAGCGCATCTTAAATCAGCCACTAACTGGTAAATTTACGTTGGTCATTGCTGGAAATGATCCGTCTGTGTTCTTTTAATTTGCGTGTCGTCCAGTAGGCAAGCATAGAACTTTCCTCTCCCATCTGCGCTGTTTTGGTGTTGCTTTCACACTAACTTGCCCTGTTTAAGTAAATCTGGCCCAAAGGGGTAAACGAAAAAGCCTCAGGCTGAAGGAAATGCAAATTCAAGCCTGTACAGTGGAGCTCAAACAAACCTTTCAGATGTGCTGCCCAGTTCTGGATTGTAGAAGAATAGGATTAAAAAAAAAAAACATACTTCAGCAAAAAAAAAAAAAAAAAAAAAAAAAAAAGAAAGAAACATAAATGTGATGTCAAACTAAATTAATGTTTTGATTATTAAATGATTGAATTGGACCTTTGGTCAACAAAAAGTACATTAATGAAGAAGTGATTAAATGCATAAAAGTATATTTGTGTTATTTAACATTTAGTTAGTGCTAGTTTTGTGTAATATTCTGAGTTTGCATTTCCACGAGTTTTTATTCATTTGAGGAATATTGAATCTATTTCATGCAAGTGAGATGAGTAAATGCATGCTCCCATTTTAGTCAGAGAACTACAATAACATCATGTTCTCATCTGCACTTGCTCCCCCATTTCCACCAACAGTCAATAAATGGGAAAACAAAATAACCTCACGTTACTTTGCTAGTTACTTGAAAAAGTAATTGATTACGTGACTCACGTTACTTGTAATGTATTTACCCTCTACTCTGAAACTGTAACATGTAATTATGTATGTAAGTATGTAATTTATTTTATTTATATTACTCTCTACTATATTAAGCTGGGAGATGAGAATTATTTTAACACTGAAAATGTACATACCCTTAGAAGTAAAAACATATTTTTCAAATTAATTAATCTTAAGTAAATTTCAATTATATTTCCCGAGTATATTTGTTACATACTAAAATCAATGTACTCGTAGTATCTTGTAACTGAACAATTTCAATACTTCTAGGGGCTAAACAGGCTCACATTTGGTTTATAAAAAGCATACCCTTATGTAAACTTTGAGTACACAACTGGTTAGTTTTTTCTTTTGTATTGCAACTATAATGTGAAAAGTACTACAATTATGGGTATACTGTTAGTTTGATAGCTATACTTCTAGCCCACTTTTTAACTCTCAGAAAATGTCTAGTTTAATAGTTTTTATATGGAAGTATGCTTGAAAGTCCTTTTTTAGCAAACTTAATTTAACCCCCCTTTTCAATAAAAGCTGGAAATTCTCTTTAAACTTTATTTAACTGACAAAATTATAAAGAAAAGATTTTCACTGACCAACTTAACTGTAATTTTCTAAACATAAACAAATATTGATTTTGATGATTGCAACACGCTCCAATAAAGTTAGGACAGAGGCATGTTTACCACTGTCACATCACCTTTCCCTTTAATTACACGTTTTTAGTGTTTGTCTATTGAGGATACTAATTGTTGCAGTTTTGCAAGTGGAATTGTTGCTGATCCCATCTGATACTGAGACAGCTGCTCTTGTCTGAGTTTTTCCTTTTCATGATGGCCATACATTTTCAGTAAGAGAATGATCTGGACTGCAGGCAGACCAGTCAAGCACAACCCTTCTACGATTGTAGAGTGTCTAAGACTCTGCTTGGTTTTTAGCATGTGCAGAATGAGGCCTGGCATTGTCTTGTTTCTCAGGAAAGATGTCAGTATAAGTCTTTGTACAGTCCCAATATATGCCTCCACATCAATGGCACCTTCACACATGCAAGTCACCCATGCCGTTTGCACTGATGCTTCCCGATACCATGACAGATGATTTGCTTTTGTACCTACCATATCTGTGGCGAAAGTCTGGATGGTGCCTTTAGTCTTTTGGACTGAGAATTTGATATGCATTTTCCAGACTGTGTTAAGTGACAAGGTTTTTCTCCAAAGTACTCCCAAGCCCATGTGACTGTATTTAACACAGTAGCATGATGTTTCACATACAATGCCATCTGAGGGTTGAAGGTCACGCACATTCAAGAGGTTTCTGCCTCGCCTACACAGACTGAGTTTCTCTGGATTCCTGAGTCTTTTCACAATATTATGTATGGTAGATGGTGAAAGACCTAAAATACTTTGCAGTCTTGTATTGAGAAATGTGATTTTTTTAATTGTTTGACTATTATAATGAAATTTGGAGTGCGGAGTGATGAGCCATGCCCACATGACCCATCTTTGCTTGCAAAGACTGAGCCTTTGGTGGATGGTATTATACCCAATGATGATACCCTCACCTTTACCAATTCACCTGTTTCTAAACCGTTTTAACACGGATATTCTCTAGTCTTTTCACTTTTATTTTGCCTTTGTCCCAACATTTTTGAAGTCATTAAAATCTAAATTTTATTTATATTTACAAAATACAATTCATTTGGTGAGTGAAAATTTTGGAGAGTTCAAGAGAATGATCAAATCACAGATTTTTGCACTTTACAAAATGTCCCAACGTTTCTGGAAATGAGGTTGTACTTATAGTTGACTAATAAATTATTTTTAAGTGCACTTTAAGTATACTACTTGTACAACTACTTGTATACTACTCCTAATTAGGTATTATTTTTATACTTGAAATAATCCTTTAACTGTACTCTAAGTAGACTTGGCGTTAACTCCATGTACACTGCATTGAATTTTTAAGTGGATTACTATTCCACGGACAGCTGACTTGTTACTATAAACTTGAACATGTAAGTTTATCAGATGGCACTATATATAAAACGAGATGCTGGTGTACTACTGCAAAAAAAAAAATTATTTAATAGGCTATCGAAAAGAGTAAGCACAACTACACGCCAAGTATACTTAGAATACTTATTTATACTTTTCTTAGACCAAATAACCTTTGACTTTCAGTATAAGCCAAGTACACTTAAGTATAATTTTAAGTATATATCTGATACATACTATATATCAGATACATATAGCTACTCTCTTACTTTTAAATTAAAAGAAGTATACTAATAGCAATAATCGAATAGACTTTTTGTAAAGTACACAAAATAGCTGTATGATGAAATGCTCTCAGAGGTTCATACTTTTTGGTGTACCTATTTATATGCTGCTTAGGAATTAAGCATGTCTCTTTCAAATGCATTTTAGGACATGCATATCGCCACTGTGATGAATCCGGTAGCTGGGAGCAGGTATCCACTATAAACCGGACATGGGCCAACTACACAGAATGCACCACTTACCTGCACACTAACCACAGCAATCAGGAGGTGTGTGCATTTTCATAAGTCCTAGGCAGCTATAATCTATAATCTTGGTGGTATGCATTAATATTACGCATACTTAGGGAGTGATTTGAACAAACCCCTAACTGTAAGTATTAAACTTCAGAAAGTAACTGATTGACTGCCATTTTCTGAATGATTAGACTTTTTCACCTGGCAGATTAGCAAATTGGGTGAAAAAATCTAAATATTCAATTGAAGAAAAAACCTGAACCATAGACCAGAATATCATTGAGACTTTGACATGGATTTATTTTATATGGGTCAGTAACTAACCACCATGCAGAAACATACACATGAGAAAATGTAGGCTATTTAGTTTGGTTATATTTGTTATTTATTTTTTTTTTTGTCTAAAGGTCTAAACAAGAATACATAGAATAAAAATAAATACATAGGCATTAACATGCACAGAATTCTATACTATTGTGTACTATTGTGCTGTGTTTATTTAGGAAGTCTTTGAGCGTCTTTACCTCATGTATACTATTGGATACTCCATCTCACTGGCAGCGTTACTGGTGGCTGTCTTTATCCTTTGCTATTTCAAGTAAGTGCAAAATGAACATTTCAACAAGACAAATTTAATTTTTAAATAAAAAGAGCAGCAATGAGTATATCCGAGACAGTAAACACTTTTACAAACCATGTCCATTCAGACAGTGTCTGATTCATGTTCATGTGTGTGGTGCCTTGATTCCTATCTACATCCATGTGATAACCATGTGTACAGACAGACTTATGTCCACTAGCTGAGATATCTTTGCTATGATCTAATTACACAGTCAGCAGGTCCTCTGCACTTGATACACAGTGATACAAACAGTAGCGATGACGTCAGTTGCATTATCAATTCAAGCCCAATTCCTCCTCCTTTGGAAGTGCATGGATTGCTTTTACAGCACAGAAAATAGAATAGAATAGAAGAATAGAATAGAATAGCTTTTTGCATTTACCCGCAGAACCCTTGTGAAAAGAAGTACATGCACTTTACTATACCAGTACTTAATATGGAAATAATATACTTTAAAGGAATGTAAATGTAATGTTTTCTGACACTTACAGTAATTGCATGTTATTTGTAATTAAATAAAAATGTATAAGAATTTAAATTTAAGTTGAACTTAAGAGTGGTTTTACCACACTTATGCAAGTATACATGTGTGTGTGTGTATATATGTGTGTGTATATATATATATATATATATATATATATATATATATATATATATATATATATATATATATACACACACATACACATACACATACACATACACACACACACACTCACCTAAAGGATTATTAGGAACACCTGTTCAATTTCTCATTAATGCAATTATCTAATCAACCAATCACATGGCAGTTGCTTCAATGCCTTTAGGGGTGTGGTCCTGGTCAAGACATTCTCCTGAACTCCAAACTGAATGTCAGAATGGGAAGAAAGGTGATTTAAGCAATTTTGAGCGTGGCATGGTTGTTGGTGCCAGACGGGCCGGTCTGAGTATTTCACAATCTGCTCAGTTACTGGGATTTTCACGCACAACCATTTCTAGGGTTTACAAAGAATGGTGTGAAAAGGGAAAAACATCCAGTATGCGGCAGTCCTGTGAGCGAAAATGCCTTGTTGATGCTAGAGGTCAGAGGAGAATGGGCCGACTGATTCAAGCTGATAGAAGAGCAACTTTGACTGAAATAACCACTCGTTACAACCGAGGTATGCAGCAAAGCATTTGTGAAACCACAACATGCACAACCTTGAGGCGGATGGGCTACAACAGCAGAAGACCCCACGGGTACCACTCATCTCCACTACAAATAGGAAAAAGAGGCTACAATTTGCAGGCTCACCAAAATTGGACAGTTGAAGACTGGAAAAATTTTGCTTAGTCTGATGAGTCTTGATTTCTGTTGAAACATTCAGATGGTAGAGTCCGACCTTTGGCGTAAACCGAATGAGAACATGGATCCATCATGTCTTGTTACCACTGTGCAGGCTGGTGCTGG
The DNA here is from genome assembly GCA_018749465.1 of Paracanthobrama guichenoti. Lineage (NCBI taxonomy): Eukaryota > Metazoa > Chordata > Actinopteri > Cypriniformes > Gobionidae > Paracanthobrama > Paracanthobrama guichenoti. Next base: position 5,784 of record JAGHMJ010003064.1, read on the forward strand.
TGGTGGTGGTGTAATGGTGTGGGGATGTTTTCTTGCTTTTGCACACTTTAGGCCCCTTAATGCCAATTGGGCATCGTTTAAATGCCACGGCCTACCTGAGCATTGTTTCTGACCATGTCCATCCCTTTATGATCACCATGTACCCATTCTCTGATGGCTACTTCCAGCAGGAAAATGCACCATGTCACAAAGCTCGAATCATTTCAAATTGGTTTCTTGAACATGACAATGAGTTCACTGTACTAAAATGGCCCCCCACAGTCACCAGATCTCAACCCAATAGAGCAATTCGTTGCCCTGGATGTGCATCCCACAAATCTCCATCAACTGCAAGATGCTATCCTATCAATATGGGCCAACATTTCTAAAGAATGCTTTCAGCACCTTGTTGAATCAGTGCCACGTAGAATTAAGGCAGTTCTGAAGGCGAAAGGGGGTCAAACACAGTATTAGTATGGTGTTCCTAATAATCCTTTAGGTGAGTGTATATAGCCAAATGACAAGCATTTATTCTAAACAAATTTTAAACTTAAATATATTTTAATGTAATTATGTAAGTTCTACTTTAAACTTATAATTATACAATTGTAATGATAAAGTTGCTATTAAGTACATTTAAAATTAAATTTAAAGATAATGTTCAATGACACACTACAGTTAAAATTCTAATCAAGTACTTTACATGTGCTTTATTATGTTAGTCAACACATTAAAATAAGTGTATTTCTGTAAAGCACAACAAAACATTATTAAAACATAATTAGGTAACCATTTATTTTAAGGTGTTGTAGTTACAAGTTCCTACATGTACTTTCTATAGTAATAACAGTAAATGATGCATAATTACAAGTAACTAACCCTAAACCAAACTCTTAACTCTAACCTTAAACGTAACTGGTAAGTACATAGGTAATTAATACATTACACACTTATTGGAGTAAGTACAATGTAACTAAGTCACCTTAAAATAAAGGGTTACACTTAATTGCATTTAATTTGTGAATATGTCTTATTTCTATAGTTAATGATGCTTAAACACTCTATGTAGTCACACATTTTTATAAAATAAGATATTTTCATTTAAAGTGTTTTTAATGAATTGTTAAATGTGTAAATGATACAGTTATTCATAACACACAAGAAGACACTATATGCGTCAGAAATCGCAAAATAGCATATGCACTACATTTGAGTTTGTGACCGCTTTCAGTCAATGTACGCTCTATATATATGTAGTATATATGAATGTAATCCGGATGCATTGTAATGTGATCTATGAGACACTGAAATTAATCAAACTTCAAAGTCAAGATTCTTTCTTCTCCAGACGTCTCCATTGCACCCGTAACTACATCCACATCCACCTCTTCACCTCATTCATATGCAGAGCAATCAGTATATTTGTAGAAAGACGCTTCTTTACACCGTCACAGATGACGGCAAACTAGAGGATGGGGCAGCTGGACAAAGATCCTATATGGTACTCGCATAAACACATTTGCACATGAATACATAATTAATGCTTCAAAGCCCAACATCAGTTTTATTGGTCTGTGTGTTTATCAGGTGGGCTGCAAGGTTGCTGTGACCCTCTTCCTGTATCTCTTGGCTACCAATCATTATTGGATCCTGGTAGAGGGTCTGTACTTGCATAGTCTGATCTTCATGGCCTTCCTGTCTGATAAAGAACTGTCTGTGGGCTTTAACAATCATAGGCTGGGGTGAGTCACTTTTTGTTTTGAAGATAGCAACTGATCTTGAGGGTGAAAAGAAATTTGTAGATTGTTTTTCCATTTTCATCTTGCTTTCTCTTTCATAGGGATACCTGCAGTGTTTGTATCCATATGGGTCAGTGCCCGAGCGTCCCTGGCAGACACACAGTAGGTTTATTTGTGCATTTATTTTTGTATAAGGTTTCTGGTAAATGTTAACATCTTGGAATAAATTCCACATGATAACCTGGTCCTTGCCTTTGGCATGAGATGCTTGATAGGCCCCATGACCCTACATAGAACAAGTGGTTTGGAGAATGGATGGGTGGATGGATGATCATCTGGGTGTTGAGCTTTGTTTGGCAAACATAGCACTTCGCTTTTAGGCCAAATAGGGCCCATCAGACCACAAAACTTTCTACCAAAAGGTCTAGGTTTTATTGCATGGTTTTTAGCAAATTCCAGACATTACCATATGTCAGCCTTTCTAAAAATAGTCTCTGGCTGAACCTGTGAAGTCAACATTTATGTTTTAATTTTTGTTTTTGTTCATATTCATGTGAGATAGTTCATCAAATTTTTTTTTTTACTGTACTCACCCTCATGTCATTCCCAAACCCATAAGACTTAAGATATTTTTATGAAACCTGAGAGGTTTCTGTCCTCTGCATTCAAAGTCCAGGTACAAAACCAGAGCTCTTACCTGTACCACCTGACTGCTGCAGATTGAAATATTCAATGAAATATTAATTTCTTACATTGCAACCCAGTAAAATGGAAAATAATAGATCATTGTGAATACTTTCTGAAGCACTGAAGGTTGAATTTCTGCATTTCTAGGTGCTGGGATATGCGCAGGCAACCTGAAATGGATCTATCAAGTACCAATCCTGGCAGCCATTGTTGTAAGATTTTTTTTCCAATAAATTATACTAATAATTAAAATATTTAAATGTGATATGCAATAACAAAACTCTGTACTTTATAAAATACAAAATATATCATCCATATTTTATAAACACTTGTTACGTCTTAGCACACACATATAAAATATGTATAAATGTTGAAAAGTCACTTATGTTTCCTCATAACTCTTCATCTAGGTAAACTTCTTCCTCTTCCTCAATATCATCAGGGTTTTGGCCTCTAAGTTGTGGGAAACAAACACAGGAAAACTGGACCCTAGACAGCAGTACAGGTTATAAATTACTACACACACACACACACACACACACACACACACACACACACACACACACACACACACACACACACACACACACACACACACACACACACACACACACTGGGTTCACTATCTTTGTGGGGACTCTACATAGATATAAAAGTTTTTATACTGTACAAACTGTATCACTAACTCTACCCTAAACCTACCCATCATAGAAAACGTTATATATATGTATGTTTTTTTATTTTAAACCACAAAGTGTAAACCACAGGAAGTGTCCTCATAAACCATGTTTACATTGTAATACCGTCATTATACACATTTGTGTCCTGTACAAATACCTGTACACACACACACGATTTGTAGTGATTGGTTTGCTGTGGCCTGTAGGAAGCTGCTGAAGTCAACCCTGGTGCTGATGCCACTGTTTGGAGTTCATTACATGCTGTTTATGGCTCTTCCGTACACTGACGTCCACAGGTCTGCTGTGGCAGATTCAGATGCATTATGAGATGCTTTTCAACTCCTCACAGGTATGTGCCAGTTTAAAAAAAAAATCCAAATCCAGGTCTTCTTTGACCTGTTGAGTTTTATTTTGAACTGTGAAATAAAGGTAATTTTGAACCTATAATCTGAAATAAAGAACATTACATGTGAATTAAAAATAGAAAATAGAATAGTCTGTAAATGGGTTACAGTATGTTCATATTGACAATTATTTATACTTTCAGCGACAAGGCAACCAGAAATCATTAATTTTCAATGAGAATTGGGTAAACAGACTCCATTGGCAATGCAATAAAGAGAAAAAACATCTTCCAATAAGAGTGGAAACAGTGCAGCTCACACACTATATGCCACTTGATAAAGTTGGGTACTGCAGTTAAATAATAAATGGCTACTAGTTAGGGCTAGGTACAGCAAAATTGGTGGCCTTAAGTGGTTTCAATTATTTTTGTGCCATTGCACTGTGTAGACCCTCCAAATTTTCCTCCACACAGCTGTACATTAATCATAATATATGCTGATTGGTTGTGATTTATGTCATGTAACACAGCTTTTCTGCTTTTAAGGTGAAAAGAGACGAATGACTTGTTGCTGGAACTTTTGTATTGCTCCTGGTTAGGACACATGAACAAAATATTGTGCTTTTCCTTTATGATGAATTTTATTTCCTCAGGGTTTCTTTGTGGCATTTATTTACTGCTTCTGCAATGGGGAGGTGAGTTTTTGACACTTTAGTAATTGTAATTGTAACAGGTTTCCATAGCACTACCCATGTCTGCCATTGGTTGTTCAGTCCTACCCAAACTCATACCATTGGTTCAGCTAATGTTGCTGTGTCAGGCTGTTTGGAAGCTCAAACAAACAGAGATATGTTTTGATAGGACCACAGTATTTACAATTTTTGGGAGAATCAACCAACACAAGGCTTATAATTGTTTCTCTATATTTAAAGGCATAGCTCACCCAGAAATTTAAAATGTTTCCAAACTCGTGTTTTTTTTCTTCTGATTTTCATATTTAAAGAAGTTTCATGCAGTTCTTCCCTTGTAAAAACAAAAATTAAAAAGAGTACTTTGTACAAAAATAATATACTTAAAGATAAGTGCAAACTAAATGTAATGTTTTCTGGCACTTAATTGCAATTTAATAGTTCAAATATATAGTAAATGCAGTTTGCTAACTTTGGAGTGCTTACTGTTTACATTTCAAATATATTAACTTTAAATTCAGTACACTACAGTTATAATTGTAATCGTTCTTTTCATGTGCTTTAGTCTGCACATCAAAAAAGTGTATACCCCTTAAAGCATGACAAAAGATTATTAAAACTGATGATTTAAAAGTGATTTAAAATATACTTTAAATTAAAACATTTATTTGTTAAGTACACTTTGTAAAAGAAAGAAACATAGCCATGAAAGTGTACTCTCTATAAGTGTACACTTACAGTAAGTGGCCTTTTATTTAATTAATATGATACAGTACAGTTTATTAAAAATATGTGCATAATAATACTACAAGTGCATATACTGTAAAAGTTTACACAAGCTGCTTTATTTATATTTTTTGGACCTTTTGTTCCTTAACCTCCTGCATGAACTTTCATGGCAAAAGGAAAATCAACATCAGGGTGAATAAATACAGAATTTGAATCTTTGGTTAAACTATTTATAAATTGGAATTTAAAATTGCCCCTAAAAGGCTATTTTAAAAGCTCACGATTTTGTGTTGGAGGTCTCCTACAATAAGTTTACATGCACCCAAGGTCAAAAACACTTTAAACTTCTCATAATATACATTGTAGCATCACCTCTTTTCTCACAGTGTCAGTGTATCAGTTCGATAAAGGATCCGGTCTCTCTAAACTCCTTCTTTCTGAGAGCCTTCTCTGCTTTGATTGGTCAGATGGCTCAGTGTGTTGTGATTGGTCTATCGCTTACAGCACGGGTTGGAGACAAAATGCTCATTATCATATCTGAATTTCCAGAATTTCCAATATCATATCTGAATGCCCATCTGAATTTCAGCTCCTCTGCACTTGATACACAGTGATACAAACAGTAACGATGACGTCAGTTGCCGTATCAATTCAAGCCCAATTCCTCCTCCTTTGGAAGTGCATGGATTGCTTTACAGCACAGAAAACATGTTGACAACATGAACCAAACTCTTCCAGGCCTCAGCTACAGCAGTGTTTGAGAGGCGGGCCAAAGTAGATGTTGTTTCTGGGCAGCCAATGATGTCCACATGTTTGCATAATGCACTTTTCTTTTCTTTTTTTTTTTACAAACCTAGGTTTGTGCAGGAAGACAGGAATTTATCATGCTCCATTTATTGTGCACTTTGATCTTTTAAAACTTTGCAGACATTTTACATTTACAAACAGCTATATTACACACTACATGAAAGGTAATATCCATAAAAGCATAATAGGGGCACTTTAATAATTACACACATCGCCTTTTTAAATTTGTGTGTGTCAGAGCCCATTTGTAAACAGTCTCTCAGCCCATTATATTGTCTAACTTTTCATATCTCTATCATGCCATCATGAACAGGTGCAGGCAGAGGTTAAGAAGGCATGGCTGAGGCGTAGTCTTGCATTAGACCTGAAGCAGAAGGCTCGTGTCAACAGCAGTGCGGGATGTGGGAGTGGCTATTATGGAGGCATGATGTCACACACCACCACACAGGCGTGTGTCTCAGTGTCAGTGGTACTAAAGGCCTGCCGCTGGGGACCATCGGGGGCAAAGGACAACCACGTCTCTATCATTCAGGAAACTTACCTGGCTACACGCCTCATGACACAGAGACTGTGTTTTTTACAGTGCAGCAGCATGAGCTGGTTCTGAGGCAGACTGATGGGAAAGGGTCTCCGTCCAAGCAGACCAGCAGGAATGGAGATTTTGAGCCATGTTTTGTAGCAGAGGAGGAACATTCAGGTTCCATGTCTTGGAAAGAACTGGAAACGATGCTTTGATGATCTCCTGGCTGGATATTATTAGTGGTGTTTACTGGTTTTAGAAACTCTTAAGTATTAAATAGGCTAGTATTAAAGTCCAGATGAAACGGAAGTTGTGATAGTCTTTTCTTATTGTGACGTACACTATATTGCCAAAAGTATTGGGACACCTCCAAATCATTGAATTCAGGCGTTCCAATCACTTTCATGGTCACAGGTGTATAAAATCAAGCACCTAGGCATGCAGACGCTTCTACAAACATTTGTGAAAGAATGGGTCTCTCTCAGGAGCTCAGTGAATTCAAGCGTGGTACCGTCATGAGTTGCCACCCTATCCTCACCCTTTCCTCACTACTAAATATAACATGGTCAACAGCAACTCAGCCATGAAGTGGTAGGCCACGTAAAATCACAGAGCGGGGTCAGCGCATGCTGAGGTGCACAGTGTGCATAAGTCACCAACTTTCTGCAGAGTCAATAGCTACAGACCTCCAAACTTTGTGTGGCCTTCAGATTAGCTCAAGAACCGTGTGTAGAGAGCTTCATGGAATGGGTTTCCATGGCCGAGCAGCTGCATCCAAGCCTTACATCACCAAGTGCATCAGATACAGAGCATCGGATGCCGTGGTGTAAAGCAACGCCGTTACTGGACTCTAGAGCAGTGGAGACGTGTTCTCTGGAGGGACGAATCACGCTTCTCTGTCTGGCAATCCGATGGATGAGTCTGGGTTTGGCAGTTGCCAGGAGGAGGCGGTACCTGCCTGACTGCATTGTGCCAAGTGTAAAGTTTGGTGGAGGGGATTATGGTGTGGGGTTGTTTTTCAGGAGTTGGACTTGACCCCTTAGTTCCAGTGAAAGGAACTCTTAATGCTTCAGCATACCAAGACATTTTGGACAATTTAATGCTCCCAACTTTGTGGGAACAGTTTGGGGATGGCCCCTTCCTGTTCCAACATGACTGTACACCAGTGCACAAAGCAAGGTCCATAAAGACATGGATGAGCGAGTTTGGAGTGGAGGAACTTGACTGGCCTGCACAGAGTCCTGACCTCACCCTGATAGAACACCTTTGGGATGAATTAGAGTGACCTGACCTCACAAATGCGCTTCTAGAAGAATGGTCAAAAATTCCCATAAATACACTCCTGAACCTTGTGGAAAGCCTTCCCAGAAGAGTTGAAGCTGTTATAGCTGCAAAGGGTGGGCCAACTCCATATTAAACCCTACGGATTTAGAATGGGATGTCATTAAAGTTCATGTGCATGTAAAGGCAGGTGTCCCAAAACGTTTGGCAATATAGTGTATATTCAAGTGAAAAAATGTGTCCATGGGGATTGATTGGATGGTTGTAGTTTTGCTATGTCTGTGATGTCATGTGAGTGACAGGTTGCCCCGCCTCGTGCCAGTAAAAACAGAGAGAGATGTCTCTGCAAGAGGGAGGGAAGTTGTTTTGATTAAAGATTTTGAGGCACATGAAAAAATAAGAATAGTCCATTTTGATTTCATGGTGACTTTAAATAAGCTAAGCTCAATCAATTTCAATCAATAATTTTAACCTGTCTCTTCTTTTTTTTTTAAACAAAAAATAGTAAAATCTGAGGTTACATATGAGGCGCTTACAATGAAAGTGAATGGGGTCATCCGTATTAAAATATACAGTGTTTCAACCGAATAGCCACATGATGCAAACAGTATTAGTGTTAAAGCAATAGTTAAGCAATAATTCTGTCCTGATTAACTTACCTCAAGTCCAAACTTGTATGAATTTCTTTGTTCTGCTGATCAGAAGAAGATATATATTTTTTCCATATGATGGAAGTCAGTGGGGTCCATCAACTGCTTAGTTCCCCATATTCTTCAAAATATCTTATTTTGTGTTCAGCAGAAGAAAGAAATTCATACAAGTTTGGAACAACTTGATGGTGAGTAAATGATGGCAGAATTTTCAATTGTGGGTGAACTATCCCTTTAACACGAATTTAGTGTGAAAAAGCTACTTACTAACCTTTCCTGTGTAAAATTATATTCCATTTTACAACTTTGTTGCCATAACAACGGAACACCATAAACTTGTTGAATCCCTAAAATCCCTATGAAAAGTATGTAAACTGTTTTACAGCACAAATAAGTGCATCTAATTTTTATGGCAATCAACATTATGTACAAATTGTGTTTTTGCCTGCTGGACAATTAAACAAAGTACAAAATACCATAGATTTATATTCAAGAAGGGGATGATATCTAGAGACCACAATGTCATATAGATTTGAAGATGTGCACTTTGACCTAGGCCAATAAGCAACCATCTAGCAGTGTCTAGCAACCACCCCAAACACCCTAGTTAGTGCATAACACTGTAGAAACTAACCCCAGAACCTCAGCATTGTGACGGTGAGTTTTAAAGCACAGTTCTTAAAACAGATTTTAATATGCAATTTTGGATGTCTGGAGCTAAAATGTCAAGAAAATAGGTAAAGAACTTTACGCTGTTATCACCTATTGCATATATGATAAACTTTCACTTGTACTGTACAAATTAACTTTAGTGTCAGTTGCCTCTCTTTTTCAGTCTCAAATATTTCTAAATCCATCTTTCACTTTACTCACTGTCTGCATGTTCAGTAAGAATCTAATGTCCCTCTTAGAAACCGGCATTGATATTTGTAAGTGTAGAAAGCATAAACTGATCAGATGCTTATTTAATCTGTATTTGGAATATAAGCTATCATTTTAGAGACATTATCACATTTTTATGTTGCACATTAGTAATATCTCCTTCAATATTTTGTCACTTGGTCAACTACTGTGCTTCAAACACAAACGCACACAAATATTTGGGTTCCAAATCTCAAAATTGTGTCTTTTTCCAGGTAAATATTCCTGGTTCCTGGAGCAAAACAAACTAATAAACTAATGTCTATGTATATTTGTCAGTCATGCATGAATTAAATGGGTAAGATTGTTATAATAGTACTAATAAAAAAAAAAAATAAAAAAACAATAAACAGGTTTATAGATTTCTTCACTCGATCCAGTTTGTTTCAAACTTATACATTTGAACTAACTGAATATTGCTTTTCCACAGCTTTCCGTATTTTAATCGTTTATATGTTTGTAACTGAATACATTTGATTGTTTTCACAGTGAGAAGATTTTGAGCAAATTGAATAAAAGCTTTTAGAAAATAATGATCATTTAAATAAAATCCAAATAGATGCAAATAGTTCATAATAAACTATACCAAGATTGTTTTTTTTTTTGTGCAGAAATCTTACCTGTTTCACTTATCAGGGTTCCACTCTTTTTCAGCGATCCTTTTCCAGGACTTTTCGGACATTTAAAATTGATGGGAATAAAATGATCATGCCATGTATTGTTCTCTAGGTCTTTAAAAGGCGTAGTTTATTGCCATGACTTAACTATAAAAACTGTTTTTAATATGATCCTCCTTAATCATACATTATCATACATAGAACACAACTGTGAGTTTATATCACACAATTCTGACTTTAGAACACAACTGAGAGTTTATATCACACAATTCTGACTTTAGAACACAACTGAGAGTTTATATCACACAATTCTGACTTTAGAACACAACTGTGAGTTTATATCACACAATTCTGACTTTATAACACAACTGTGAGTTTATATCACACAATTCTGACTTTATAACACAACTGTGAGTTTATATCACACAATTCTGACTTTAGAACACAACTGTGAGTTTATATCACACAATTCTGACTTTATAACACAACTGTGAGTTTATATCACACAATTCTGACTTTATAACACACAACTGTGAGTTTATATCACACAATTCTGACTTTATAACACAACTGTGAGTTTATATCACACAATTCTGACTTTATAACACACAACTGTGAGTTTATATCACACAATTCTGACTTTAGAACACACACAACTGTGAGTTTATATCACACAATTCTGACTTTAGAACACAACTGTGAGTTTATATCACACAATTCTGACTTTATAACACACAACTGTGAGTTTATATCACACAATTCTGACTTTAGAACACACAACTGTGAGTTTATATCACACAATTCTGACTTTAGAACACAACTGTGAGTTTATATCACACAATTCTGACTTTAGAACACAACTGAGAGTTTATATCACACAATTCTGACTTTATAACACAACTGTGAGTTTATATCACACAATTCTGACTTTAGAACACAACTGTGAGTTTATATCACACAATTCTGACTTTAGAACACAACTGTGAGTTTATATCACACAATTCTGACTTTAGAACACACAACTGTGAGTTTATATCACACAATTCTGACTTTAGAACACACAACTGTGAGTTTATATCACACAATTCTGACTTTAGAACACAACTGTGAGTTTATATCACACAATTCTGACTTTAGAACACAACTGTGAGTTTATATCACACAATTCTGACTTTATAACACAACTGTGAGTTTATATCACACAATTCTGACTTTATAACACAACTGTGAGTTTATATCACACAATTCTGACTTTAGAACACAACTGTGAGTTTATATCACACAATTCTGACTTTAGAACACAACTGTGAGTTTATATCACACAATTCTGACTTTATAACACAACTGTGAGTTTATATCACACAATTCTGACTTTATAACACACAACTGTGAGTTTATATCACACAATTCTGACTTTAGAACACACAACTGTGAGTTTATATCACACAATTCTGACTTTATAACACACAACTGTGAGTTTATATCACACAATTCTGACTTTAGAACACACAACTGTGAGTTTATATCACACAATTCTGACTTTATAACACACAACTGTGAGTTTATATCACACAATTCTGACTTTATAACACAACTGTGAGTTTATATCACACAATTCTGACTTTAGAACACAACTGTGAGTTTATATCACACAATTCTGACTTTATAACACAACTGTGAGTTTATATCACACAATTCTGACTTTATAACACAACTGTGAGTTTATATCACACAATTCTGACTTTATAACACAACTGTGAGTTTATATCACACAATTCTGACTTTATAACACACAACTGTGAGTTTATATCACACAATTCTGACTTTATAACACACAACTGTGAGTTTATATCACACAATTCTGACTTTATAACACAAACTGTGAGTTTATATCACACACAATTCTGACTTTATAACACAACTGAGAGTTTATATCACACAATTCTGACTTTAGAACACAACTGTGAGTTTATATCACACAATTCTGACTTTATAACACACAACTGTGAGTTTATATCACACAATTCTGACTTTATAACACACAACTGTGAGTTTATATCACACAATTCTGACTTTATAACACAACTGAGAGTTTATATCACACAATTCTGACTTTATAACACAACTGTGAGTTTATATCACACAATTCTGACTTTATAACACAACTGTGAGTTTATATCACACAATTCTGACTTTATAACACAACTGTGAGTTTATATCACACAATTCTGACTTTAGAACACAACTGTGAGTTTATATCACACAATTCTGACTTTATAACACAACTGTGAGTTTATATCACACAATTCTGACTTTATAACACAACTGAGAGTTTATATCACACAATTCTGACTTTAGAACACAACTGTGAGTTTATATCACACAATTCTGACTTTAGAACACAACTGAGAGTTTATATCACACAATTCTGACTTTAGAACACAACTGTGAGTTTATATCACACAATTCTGACTTTAGAACACACAACTGTTTATATCACACAATTCTGACTTTATAACACAACTGTGAGTTTATATCACACAATTCTGACTTTAGAACACAACTGTGAGTTTATATCACACAATTCTGACTTTAGAACACACAACTGTGAGTTTATATCACACAATTCTGACTTTAGAACACACAACTGTGAGTTTATATCACACACAATTCTGACTTTAGAACACACAACTGTGAGTTTATATCACACAATTCTGACTTTAGAACACACAACTGTGAGTTTATATCACACAATTCTGACTTTAGAACACACAACTGTGAGTTTATATCACACAATTCTGACTTTATAACACACAACTGTGAGTTTATATCACACAATTCTGACTTTAGAACACACAACTGTGAGTTTATATCACACAATTCTGACTTTAGAACACACAACTGTGAGTTTATATCACACAATTCTGACTTTATAACACACAACTGTGAGTTTATATCACACAATTCTGACTTTAGAACACACAACTGTGAGTTTATATCACACAATTCTGACTTAATAACACACAACTGTGAGTTTATATCACACAATTCTGACTTTATAACACACAACTGTGAGTTTATATCACACAATTCTGACTTTAGAACACACAACTGTGAGTTTATATCACACAATTCTGACTTTATAACACACAACTGTGAGTTTATATCACACAATTCTGACTTTAGAACACACAACTGTGAGTTTATATCACACAATTCTGACTTTATAACACACAACTGTGAGTTTATATCACACAATTCTGACTTTATAACACACAACTGTGAGTTTATATCACACAATTCTGACTTTAGAACACACAACTGTGAGTTTATATCACACAATTCTGACTTTATAACACACAACTGTGAGTTTATATCACACAATTCTGACTTTAGAACACAACTGAGAGTTTATATCACACAATTCTGACTTTATAACACAACTGAGAGTTTATATCACACAATTCTGACTTTAGAACACACAACTGTGAGTTTATATCACACAATTCTGACTTTTAATAACACACAACTGTGAGTTTATATCACACAATTCTGACTTTAGAACACACACTGAGAGTTTATATCACACAATTCTGACTTTATAACACAACTGAGAGTTTATATCACACAATTCTGACTTTAGAACACACAACTGTGAGTTTATATCACACAATTCTGACTTTAGAACACAACTGTGAGTTTATATCACACAATTCTGACTTTAGAACACACAACTGTGAGTTTATATCACACAATTCTGACTTTATAACACAACTGAGAGTTTATATCACACAATTCTGACTTTAGAACACACAACTGTGAGTTTATATCACACAATTCTGACTTAATAACACACAACTGTGAGTTTATATCACACAATTCTGACTTTAGAACACAACTGAGAGTTTATATCACACAATTCTGACTTTAGAACACAACTGTGAGTTTATATCACACAATTCTGACTTTAGAACACACAACTGTGAGTTTATATCACACAATTCTGACTTTAGAACACACAACTGTGAGTTTATATCACACAATTCTGACTTTATAACACACAACTGTGAGTTTATATCACACAATTCTGACTTTATAACACAACTGTGAGTTTATATCACACAATTCTGACTTTAGAACACACAACTGTGAGTTTATATCACACAATTCTGACTTTAGAACACAACTGAGAGTTTATATCACACAATTCTGACTTTAGAACACACAACTGTGAGTTTATATCACACAATTCTGACTTTATAACACACAACTGTGAGTTTATATCACACAATTCTGACTTTATAACACACAACTGTGAGTTTATATCACACAATTCTGACTTTAGAACACACAACTGTGAGTTTATATCACACAATTCTGACTTTAGAACACACAACTGTGAGTTTATATCACACAATTCTGACTTTATAACACACAACTGTGAGTTTATATCACACAATTCTGACTTTATAACACACAACTGTGAGTTTATATCACACAATTCTGACTTTAGAACACACAACTGTGAGTTTATATCACACAATTCTGACTTTAGAACACACAACTGTGAGTTTATATCACACAATTCTGACTTTATAGAACACAACTGTGAGTTTATATCACACAATTCTGACTTAATAACACACAACTGTGAGTTTATATCACACAATTCTGACTTTATAACACACAACTGTGAGTTTATATCACACAATTCTGACTTTAGAACACACAACTGTGAGTTTATATCACACAATTCTGACTTTAGAACACAACTGTGAGTTTATATCACACAATTCTGACTTTAGAACACACAACTGTGAGTTTATATCACACAATTCTGACTTAATAACACACAACTGTGAGTTTATATCACACAATTCTGACTTTAGAACACACAACTGTGAGTTTATATCACACAATTCTGACTTTAGAACACACAACTGTGAGTTTATATCACACAATTCTGACTTTATAACACACAACTGTGAGTTTATATCACACAATTCTGACTTTAGAACACACAACTGTGAGTTTATATCACACAATTCTGACTTTATAACACACAACTGAGAGTTTATATCACACAATTCTGACTTAATAACACACAACTGAGAGTTTATATCACACAATTCTGACTTTAGAACACACAACTGTGAGTTTATATCACACAATTCTGACTTTAGAACACACAACTGTGAGTTTATATCACACAATTCTGACTTTATAACACACAACTGTGAGTTTATATCACACAATTCTGACTTTATAACACACAACTGAGAGTTTATATCACACAATTCTGACTTTAGAACACACAACTGTGAGTTTATATCACACAATTCTGACTTTAGAACACACAACTGTGAGTTTATATCACACAATTCTGACTTTATAACACACAACTGTGAGTTTCTATCACTGTTCTGACTTTGGAACACACAACTGTGAGTTTATATCACACAATTTCTGACTTTATAACACACAACTGTGAGTTTATATCACACAATTCTGACTTGTGAGTTTATATCACACAACTGCTGACTTTTATATCACTGTGAGTTTATATCAATTCTGACTTTATAACACACAACTGTGAGTTTATATCACACACTGGACATTTAACACATCTGCTGTGAGTTTATATCACACAATTCTGACTTTAGAACACAACTGCGCTGAGTTTATGCCATCACACATCCCCCATTCTGACTTTATATTCTGAGAGTTTATATCACACAATTCTTCTGACAAACTTTAACTTCTGACTTTACACAACTGAGAGTTTATATCACACAATTCTGACTTTAGAACACAACTGTGAGTTTATATCACACAATTCTGACTTTAATAACACAACTGTGAGTTTATATCACACAATTCTGACTTTAGAACACTCAACTGTGAGTTTATATCACACAATTCTGACTTTAGAACACACAACTGTGAGTTTATATCACACAATTCTAACAATAACGTTTACCTTCTCAAATGTGAGTTTGGATATTCAATCAATTCTGACTTTAGAGAACACACAACTGTGAGTTTATATCACACAATTCTGACTTTATAACACACAACTGTGAGTTTATATCACACAGTTTATTCCTCACAACTCTGACTTTATAACACACAACTGTGAGTTTATATCACACAATTCTGACTTTAGAACACACAACTGTGAGTTTATATCACACAATTCTGACTTTACTGTAACACACAATTCTGACTTTATATCACACAACTCTGACTTTCACACAACACAGACACAATTCACTTTAGAACAACTGTGAGTTTATATCACACAATTCTGACTTTATAACACAACTGTGAGTTTATATCACAATTCTTTACTTTATCTTTAACACACAACTGTGAGTTTATATCACACAATTCTGACTTTCTGAACTGACTTACACAATCTTGACTTTATAACTGACAACTGGCTCTCAGTTTATATCACACAATTCTGACTTTATAACACACAACTGTGAGTTTATATCCTGACTGACTTTAGAACACACAACTTCCAGTGAGTTTATATCACACAATTCTGACTTTATAACACAACTGAGAACACACAACTGTTTATATCACACAATTCTGACTTTATAACACACAACTGTGAGTTTATATCACACAATTCTGACTTTATACACCACTAACACAATTCTGACTGTAGAACACAACTGTGAGTTTATATCACACAATTCTGACTTTAGAGAATACACACCATTCCATGACTGTGAGTTTATATCACACAATTCTGACTTTATAACACAACTGAGTTGTATATCCACACACACTTTTTTGATATCACACACAACTGTGAGTTTATATCACTTGTTCTGACTTTATAACAACAACAATGAGATCTTTACAATTATGACTTGGATATCACGAGGTGGAGCATCTCACACAATTCTGAGTTTAGAACACTGTCTTCTGAGTTTAAGACCACAGAAATGATTCTGACTTCATCAACAACAACTGAGTTTATATCACAGCGTTTTATATCACACAATTCTGACTGAACACAGCTTTATCACCAATGGGAGTACACATCTCTGACTTACACACACTCTGACTATCTGTGAGTTTATATCACACAATTCTGACTTTATAACACACAACTGTGAGTTTATATCACACAATTCTGACTTTAGGGGCGATAGAACACAACTGAGTTTATATCACACAATTCTGACTTTAGAACACACAGACTGTGAGTTTATATCACACAATTCTGACTTCTACACTGCGCAACTGAGAAGTTTATAAGGACACAATTCTGACACAAGTTTTCATAACACACAATTCAACCATCTGAGTTTATATCACACAATTCTGACAACACACAACTGAGTTTATATCACACAATCTGAACTCTGATATCAACTTTTGAGACACACACACACTGTGAGTTTATATCACACAATTCTTTTTGTAACACATCATTATACACTTCTGACTTTTATCAACACACTGACTTATAAGACAGTTTTTATACACAAATTCTGACTTAATACACACAACTGAGAGTTTATATCACACAATTTCTGACTTATATAACACACAACTGTGAGTTTATATCACACAATTCTGACTTTAGAACACACAACTGTGAGTTTATATCACACAATTCTGACTTTATAACACACAATTTCTGTGAGTTTATATCACACAATTCTGACTTTAGTTTACACACTGTGAGTTTATATCACACAATTCTGACTTTAATCTTGAACACACACAACTGTGAGTTTATATCACACAATTCTGACTTTATAACACACACACACAATTCTGACTGTGAGTTTATATCACACAATTCTGACTTTATAACACACAACTGTGAGTTTATATCACACAATTCTGACTTTAGAACACAACTGTGAGTTTATATCACACAATTCTGACTTTATATAACACAACTGTGAGTTTATATCACACAATTCTGACTTTAGAACACACAACTGTGAGTTTATATCACACAATTCTGACTTTCTGACTTAATAACACACAACTGAGAGTTTATATCACACAATTCTGACTTTATAACACACAACTGTGAGTTTATATCACACAATTCTGACTTTATAACACAACTGTGAGTTTATATCACACAATTCTGACTTTAGAACACACAACTGTGAGTTTATATCACACAATTCTGACTTTATAACACACAACTGTGAGTTTTATATCACACAATTCTGACTTTAGAACACACAACTGTGAGTTTATATCACACAATTCTGACTTTATAACACACAACTGTGAGTTTATATCACACAATTCTGACTTTATAACACAACTGTGAGTTTATATCACACAATTCTGACTTTAGAACACACAACTGTGAGTTTATATCACACAATTCTGACTTTAGAACACACAACTGTGAGTTTATATCACACAATTCTGACTTTAGAACACACAACTGTGAGTTTATATCACACAATTCTGACTTTATAACACACAACTGAGAGTTTATATCACACAATTCTGACTTTATAACACAACTGAGAGTTTATATCACACAATTCTGACTTTAGAACACACAACTGTGAGTTTATATCACACAATTCTGACTTTATAACACACAACTGTGAGTTTATATCACACAATTCTGACTTTATAACACACACTTTACTGTGAGTTTATATCACACAATTCTGACTTTATAACACACAACTGAGAGTTTATATCACACAATTCTGACTTTAGAACACACAACTGTGAGTTTATATCACACAATTCTGACTTTAGAACACACAACTGTGAGTTTATATCACACAATTCTGACTTTATAACACACACTGTGAGTTTATATCACACAATTCTGACTTTAGAACACACAACTGTGAGTTTATATCACACAATTCTGACTTAATAACACACAACTGAGAGTTTATATCACACAATTCTGACTTTATAACACAACTGTGAGTTTATATCACACAATTCTGACTTTATAACACACAACTGTGAGTTTATATCACACAATTCTGACTTTATAACACACAACTGTGAGTTTATATCACACAATTCTGACTTTATAACACACAACTGTGAGTTTATATCACACAATTCTGACTTTAGAACACAACTGTGAGTTTATATCACACAATTCTGACTTTATAACACACAACTGTGAGTTTATATCACACAATTCTGACTTTAGAACACACAACTGTGAGTTTATATCACACAATTCTGACTTAATAACACACAACTGAGAGTTTATATCACACAATTCTGACTTTAGAACACACAACTGTGAGTTTATATCACACAATTCTGACTTTATAACACACAACTGTGAGTTTATATCACACAATTCTGACTTTAGAACACACAACTGTGAGTTTATATCACACAATTCTGACTTTATAACACAACTGTGAGTTTATATCACACAATTCTGACTTTAGAACACACAACTGTGAGTTTATATCACACAATTCTGACTTAATAACACACAACTGAGAGTTTATATCACACAATTCTGACTTTAGAACACACAACTGTGAGTTTATATCACACAATTCTGACTTTATAACACACAACTGTGAGTTTATATCACACAATTCTGACTTTATAACACACAACTGTGAGTTTATATCACACAATTCTGACTTTAGAACACACAACTGTGAGTTTATATCACACAATTCTGACTTTAGAACACACAACTGTGAGTTTATATCACACAATTCTGACTTTATAAACACAACTGTGAGTTTATATCACACAATTCTGACTTTAGAACACACAACTGTGAGTTTATATCACACAATTCTGACTTTATAACACACAACTGTGAGTTTATATCACACAATTCTGACTTTAGAACACACAACTGTGAGTTTATATCACACAATTCTGACTTTATAACACACAACTGTGAGTTTATATCACACAATTCTGACTTTAGAACACACAACTGTGAGTTTATATCACACAATTCTGACTTTATAACACACAACTGTGAGTTTATATCACACAATTCTGACTTTAGAACACAACTGTGAGTTTATATCACACAATTCTGACTTTATAACACACAACTGTGAGTTTATATCACACAATTCTGACTTTATAACACACAACTGTGAGTTTATATCACACAATTCTGACTTTAGAACACAACTGTGAGTTTATATCACACAATTCTGACTTTAGAACACACAACTGTGAGTTTATATCACACAATTCTGACTTTATAACACAACTGAGAGTTTATATCACACAATTCTGACTTTAGAACACACAACTGTGAGTTTATATATCACACAATTCTGACTTTATAACACACAACTGTGAGTTTATATCACACAATTCTGACTTTAGAACACAACTGTGAGTTTATATCACACAATTCTGACTTTATAACACAACTGTGAGTTTATATCACACAATTCTGACTTTAGAACACAACTGTGAGTTTATATCACACAATTCTGACTTTATAACACACAACTGTGAGTTTATATCACACAATTCTGACTTTAGAACACACAACTGTGAGTTTATATCACACAATTCTGACTTTAGAACACACAACTGTGAGTTTATATCACACAATTCTGACTTTATAACACACAACTGAGAGTTTATATCACACAATTCTGACTTTAGAACACAAACTGTGAGTTTATATCACACAATTCTGACTTTATCAACACACAACTGTGAGTTTATATCACACAATTCTGACTTTAGAACACAACTGTGAGTTTATATCACACAATTCTGACTTTAGAACACACAACTGTGAGTTTATATCACACAATTCTGACTTTAGAACACAAACTGTGAGTTTATATCACACAATTCTGACTTTATAACACACAACTGTGAGTTTATATCACACAATTCTGACTTTAGAACACACAACTGTGAGTTTATATCACACAATTCTGACTTTAGAACACACAACTGTGAGTTTATATCACACAATTCTGACTTTAGAACACACAACTGTGAGTTTATATCACACAATTCTGACTTTAGAACACACAACTGTGAGTTTATATCACACAATTCTGACTTTAGAACACACAACTGTGAGTTTATATCACACAATTCTGACTTTAGAACACACAACTGTGAGTTTATATCACACAATTCTGACTTTAGAACACACAACTGTGAGTTTATATCACACAATTCTGACTTTAGAACACAACTGTGAGTGAGTTTATATCACACAATTCTGACTTTAGAACACACAACTGTGAGTTTATATCACACAATTCTGACTTTATAACACACAACTGTGAGTTTATATCACACAATTCTGACTTTATAACACACACTGTGAGTTTATATCACACAATTCTGACTTTAGAACACACAACTGTGAGTTTATATCACACAATTCTGACTTTAGAACACACAACTGTGAGTTTATATCACAAATTCTGACTTTAGAACACACACTGTGAGTTTATATCACACAATTCTGACTTTATAACACACAACTGAGAGTTTATATCACACAATTCTGACTTTAGAACACATCACACAATTCTGACTTTAGAACACACAACTGTGAGTTATATCACACAATTCTGACTTTAGAACACACAACTGTGAGTTTATATCACACAATTCTGACTTTAGAACACAACTGTGAGTTTATATCACACAATTCTGACTTTAGAACACAACTGTGAGTTTATATCACACAATTCTGACTTTAGAACACACAACTGTGAGTTTATATCACACAATTCTGACTTTAGAACACACAACTGTGAGTTTATATCACACACATTCTGACTTTAGAACACAACTGTGAGTTTATATCACACAATTCTGACTTTATAACACACAACTGTGAGTTTATATCACACAATTCTGACTTTATAACACACACTGTGAGTTTATATCACACAATTCTGACTTTAGAACACACAACTGTGAGTTTATATCACACAATTCTGACTTTATAACACACAACTGTGAGTTTATATCACACAATTCTGACTTTATAACACAACTGTGAGTTTTATATCACACAATTCTGACTTTAGAACACACAACTGTGAGTTTATATCACACAATTCTGACTTTAGAACACAACTGTGAGTTTATATCACACAATTCTGACTTTATAACACACAACTGTGAGTTTATATCACACAATTCTGACTTTATAACACACAACTGTGAGTTTATATCACACAATTCTGACTTTATAACACACAACTGAGAGTTTATATCACACAATTCTGACACAATTCTGACTTTAGAACACACAACTGTGAGTTTATATCACACAATTCTGACTTTAGAACACAACTGTGAGTTTATATCACACAATTCTGACTTTAGAACACAACTGAGAGTTTATATCACACAATTCTGACTTTATAACACAAACTGTGAGTTTATATCACACAATTCTGACTTTAGAACACACAACTGTGAGTTTATATCACACAATTCTGACTTTATAACACAACTGTGAGTTTATATCACACAATTCTGACTTTAGAACACAACTGTGAGTTTATATCACACAATTCTGACTTTATAACACAACTGTGAGTTTATATCACACAATTCTGACTTTAGAACACACAACTGTGAGTTTATATCACACAATTCTGACTTTATAACACACAACTGTGAGTTTATATCACACAATTCTGACTTTAGAACACAACTGTGAGTTTATATCACACAATTCTGACTTTAGAACACACAACTGTGAGTTTATATCACACAATTCTGACTTAATAACACACAACTGTGAGTTTATATCACACAATTCTGACTTTATAACACACAACTGTGAGTTTATATCACACAATTCTGACTTTATAACACAAACTGTGAGTTTATATCACACAATTCTGACTTTAGAACACAACTGTGAGTTTATATCACACAATTCTGACTTTATAACACAACTGTGAGTTTATATCACACAATTCTGACTTTAGAACACAACTGTGAGTTTATATCACACAATTCTGACTTTATAACACACAACTGTGAGTTTATATCACACAATTCTGACTTTAGAACACAACTGTGAGTTTATATCACACAATTCTGACTTTATAACACACACTGTGAGTTTATATCACACAATTCTGACTTTATAACACAACTGTGAGTTTATATCACACAATTCTGACTTTATAACACAACTGTGAGTTTATATCACACAATTCTGACTTTAGAACACAAACTGTGAGTTTATATCACACAATTCTGACTTTATAACACACAACTGTGAGTTTATATCACACAATTCTGACTTTATAACACACACTGTGAGTTTATATCACACAATTCTGACTTTATAACACAACTGAGAGTTTATATCACACAATTCTGACTTTATAACACAACTGTGAGTTTATATCACACAATTCTGACTTTATAACACAACTGTGAGTTTATATCACACAATTCTGACTTTATAACACAACTGTGAGTTTATATCACACAATTCTGACTTTAGAACACACAACTGTGAGTTTATATCACACAATTCTGACTTTATAACACAACAACTGTGAGTTTATATCACACAATTCTGACTTTATAACACAACTGAGAGTTTATATCACACAATTCTGACTTTAGAACACAACTGTGAGTTTATATCACACAATTCTGACTTTAGAACACAACTGTGAGTTTATATCACACAATTCTGACTTTAGAACACAACTGAGAGTTTATATCACACAATTCTGACTTTATAACACACTTTAGAACTGAGAGTTTATATCACACAATTCTGACTTTAGAACACACAACTGTGAGTTTATATCACACAATTCTGACTTTATAACACAACTGAGAGTTTATATCACACAATTCTGACTTTAGAACACACAACTGTGAGTTTATATCACACAATTCTGACTTTAGAACACAACTGTGAGTTTATATCACACAATTCTGACTTTAGAACACACAACTGTGAGTTTATATCACACAATTCTGACTTTAGAACACAACTGTGAGTTTATATCACACAATTCTGACTTTAGAACACACAACTGTGAGTTTATATCACACAATTCTGACTTTATAACACAACTGAGAGTTTATATCACACAATTCTGACTTTAGAACACACAACTGTGAGTTTATATCACACAATTCTGACTTTAGAACACACAACTGTGAGTTTATATCACACAATTCTGACTTTAGAACACACACTGTGAGTTTATATCACACAATTCTGACTTTAGAACACAACTGTGAGTTTATATCACACAATTCTGACTTAATAACACACAACTGTGAGTTTATATCACACAATTCTGACTTTATAACACACAACTGTGAGTTTATATCACACAATTCTGACTTTAGAACACACAACTGTGAGTTTATATCACACAATTCTGACTTTAGAACACACAACTGTGAGTTTATATCACACAATTCTGACTTTAGAACACACAACTGTGAGTTTATATCACACAATTCTGACTTTATAACACACAACTGTGAGTTTATATCACACAATTCTGACTTTAGAACACACAACTGTGAGTTTATATCACACAATTCTGACTTTTTAGAACACACAACTGTGAGTTTATATCACACAATTCTGACTTTAGAACACAACTGTGAGTTTATATCACACAATTCTGACTTTAGAACACACAACTGTGAGTTTATATCACACAATTCTGACTTTATAACACACAACTGTGAGTTTATATCACACAATTCTGACTTTAGAACACAACTGAGAGTTTATATCACACAATTCTGACTTTATAACACAACTGAGAGTTTATATCACACAAAGTTTATGACTTTAGAACACACAACTGTGAGTTTATATCACACAATTCTGACTTTATAACACACAACTGTGAGTTTATATCACACAATTCTGACTTTAGAACACACACTGAGAGTTTATATCACACAATTCTGACTTTATAACACAACTGTGAGTTTATATCACACAATTCTGACTTTAGAACACAACTGTGAGTTTATATCACACAATTCTGACTTTAGAACACAACTGTGAGTTTATATCACACAATTCTGACTTTAGAACACACAACTGTGAGTTTATATCACACAATTCTGACTTTATAACACACAACTGTGAGTTTATATCACACAATTCTGACTTTAGAACACACACTGTGAGTTTATATCACACAATTCTGACTTTATAACACACAACTGTGAGTTTATATCACACAATTCTGACTTTAGAACACACAACTGTGAGTTTATATCACACAATTCTGACTTTAGAACACACAACTGTGAGTTTATATCACACAATTCTGACTTTAGAACACACAACTGTGAGTTTATATCACACAATTCTGACTTTATAACACACAACTGTGAGTTTATATCACACAATTCTGACTTTAGAACACACAACTGTGAGTTTATATCACACAATTCTGACTTTATAACACACAACTGAGAGTTTATATCACACAATTCTGACTTTAGAACACACAACTGTGAGTTTATATCACACAATTCTGACTTTAGAACACAACTGTGAGTTTATATCACACAATTCTGACTTTAGAACACACAACTGTGAGTTTATATCACACAATTCTGACTTTATAACACACAACTGTGAGTTTATATCACACAATTCTGACTTTAGAACACAAACTGTGAGTTTATATCACACAATTCTGACTTTAGAACACACAACTGTGAGTTTATATCACACAATTCTGACTTTATAACACACAACTGTGAGTTTATATCACACAATTCTGACTTTATAACACACACTGTGAGGATTTATATCACACAATTCTGACTTTAGAACACAACTGTGAGTTTATATCACACAATTCTGACTTTATAACACACACTGTGAGTTTATATCACACAATTCTGTGAGTTTTTTTATAACACTGTGAGTTTATATCACACAATTCTGACTTTATAACACACAACTGAGTTTATATCACACAATTCTGACTTTATAACACACAACTGTGAGTTTATATCACACAATTCTGACTTTATAACACAACTGTGTTTATATCACACAATTCTGACTTTAGAACACACAACTGTGAGTTTATATCACACAATTCTGACTTTATAACACACAACTGTGAGTTTATATCACACAATTCTGACTTTAGAACACACAACTGTGAGTTTATATCACACAATTCTGACTTTAACACACAACTGTGAGTTTATATCACACAATTCTGACTTTATAACACACAACTGTGAGTTTATATCACACAATTCTGATTCACAACTGACTTTATATCACACAATTCTGACACACAACTGTGAGTTTATATCACACAATTCTGACTTTATAACACACAACTGTGAGTTTATATCACACAATTCTGACTTTATAACACACAACTGTGAGTTTATATCACACAATTCTGACTTTAGAACACAACTGTGAGTTTATATCACACAATTCTGACTTTATAACACACAACTGTGAGTTTATATCACACAATTCTGACTTTAGAACACACAACTGTGAGTTTATATCACACAATTCTGACTTTATAACACACAACTGTGAGTTTATATCACACAATTCTGACTTTATAACACACAACTGTGAGTTTATATCACACAATTCTGACTTTATAACACACAACTGTGAGTTTATATCACACAATTCTGACTTTATAACACACAACTGTGAGTTTATATCACACAATTCTGACTTTATAACACAACTGAGAGTTTATATCACACAATTCTGACTTTATAACACACAACTGTGAGTTTATATCACACAATTCTGACTTTAGAACACACAACTGTGAGTTTATATCACACAATTCTGACTTTATAACACAACTGTGAGTTTATATCACACAATTCTGACTTTATAACACACAACTGTGAGTTTATATCACACAATTCTGACTTTATAACACACAACTGTGAGTTTATATCACACAATTCTGACTTTATAACACAACTGTGAGTTTATATCACACAATTCTGACTTTAGAACACACAACTGTGAGTTTATATCACACAATTCTGACTTTATAACACAACTGAGAGTTTATATCACACAATTCTGACTTTAGAACACACAACTGTGAGTTTATATCACACAATTCTGACTTTATAACACAACTGAGAGTTTATATCACACAATTCTGACTTTAAACACAACTGTGAGTTTATATCACACAATTCTGACTTTATAACACACAACTGAGAGTTTATATCACACAATTCTGACTTTAGAACACACAACTGTGAGTTTATATCACACAATTCTGACTTTAGACACACAACTGTGAGTTTATATCACACAATTCTGACTTTAGAACACACAACTGTGAGTTTATATCACACAATTCTGACTTTATAACACAACTGTGAGTTTATATCACACAATTCTGACTTTAGAACACAACTGTGAGTTTATATCACACAATTCTGACTTTATAACACAACTGAGAGTTTATATCACACAATTCTGACTTTAGAACACACAACTGTGAGTTTATATCACACAATTCTGACTTTAGAACACACAACTGTGAGTTTATATCACACAATTCTGACTTTAGAACACAACTGTGAGTTTATATCACACAATTCTGACTTTAGAACACACAACTGTGAGTTTATATCACACAATTCTGACTTTAGAACACACAACTGTGAGTTTATATCACACAATTCTGACTTTATAACACACAACTGTGAGTTTATATCACACAATTCTGACTTTAGAACACACAACTGTGAGTTTATATCACACAATTCTGACTTTATAACACACAACTGTGAGTTTATATCACACAATTCTGACTTTAGAACACACAACTGTGAGTTTATATCACACAATTCTGACTTTATAACACACAACTGTGAGTTTATATCACACAATTCTGACTTTAGAACACACAACTGTGAGTTTATATCACACAATTCTGACTTTATAACACACAACTGTGAGTTTATATCACACAATTCTGACTTTAGAAACACAACTGTGAGTTTATATCACACAATTCTGACTTTAGAACACACAACTGTGAGTTTATATCACACAATTCTGACTTTATAACACACAACTGTGTGAGTTTATATCACACAATTCTGACTTTAGAACACACAACTGTGAGTTTATATCACACAATTCTGACTTTATAACACACAACTGAGAGTTTATATCACACAATTCTGACTTTAGAACACACAACTGAGAGTTTATATCACACAATTCTGACTTTATAACACACAACTGTGAGTTTATATCACACAATTCTGACTTTAGAACACAACTGAGAGTTTATATCACACAATTCTGACTTTATAACACACAACTGAGAGTTTATATCACACAATTCTGACTTTAGAACACACAACTGTGAGTTTATATCACACAATTCTGACTTTAGAACACACAACTGTGAGTTTATATCACACAATTCTGACTTTAGAACACACAACTGTGAGTTTATATCACACAATTCTGACTTTATAACACACAACTGTGAGTTTATATCACACAATTCTGACTTTAGAACACACAACTGTGAGTTTATATCACACAATTCTGACTTTAGAACACACAACTGTGAGTTTATATCACACAATTCTGACTTTAGAACACACAACTGAGAGTTTATATCACACAATTCTGACTTTAGAACACACAACTGTGAGTTTATATCACACAATTCTGACTTTAGAACACACAACTGTGAGTTTATATCACACAATTCTGACTTTATAACACACAACTGTGAGTTTATATCACACAATTCTGACTTTAGAACACACAACTGTGAGTTTATATCACACAATTCTGACTTTATAACACAACTGAGAGTTTATATCACACAATTCTGACTTTAGAACACACAACTGTGAGTTTATATCAAACAATTCTGACTTTAGAACACAACTGTGAGTTTATATCACACAATTCTGACTTTAGAACACACAACTGTGAGTTTATATCACACAATTCTGACTTTATAACACACAACTGTGAGTTTATATCACACAATTCTGACTTTAGAACACACAACTGTGAGTTTATATCACACAATTCTGACTTTAGAACACAACTGTGAGTTTATATCACACAATTCTGACTTTATAACACACAACTGAGTTTATATCACACAATTCTGACTTTATAACACACAACTGTGAGTTTATATCACACAATTCTGACTTTATAACACACAACTGTGAGTTTATATCACACAATTCTGACTTTAGAACACACAACTGTGAGTTTATATCACACAATTCTGACTTTAGAACACAACTGTGAGTTTATATCACACATTTCTGACTTTATAACACACAACTGTGAGTTTATATCACACAATTCTGACTTTATAACACACAACTGTGAGTTTATACTGTGACTTTATAACACACAACTGTGAGTTTATATCACACAATTCTGACTTTTAACACACAACTGTGAGTTTATATCACACAATTCTGACTTTAGAACACACAACTGTGAGTTTTATATCACACAATTCTGACTTTATAACACACAACTGTGAGTTTATATCACACAATTCTGACTTTAGAACACACAACTGTGAGTTTATATCACACAATTCTGACTTTATAACAATTTGACAACTGAGTTTATATCACACAATTCTGACTTTATAACACACAACTGTGAGTTTATATCACACAATTCTGACTTTAGAACACACAACTGTGAGTTTATATCACACAATTCTGACTTTATAACACACAACTGTGAGTTTATAATTCACTTTACAACAACTGTGACTTTATATCACACAATTCTGACTTTAGAACACAACAACTGTGAGTTTATATCACACAATTCTGACTTTATAACACACAACTGTGAGTTTATATCACACAATTCTGACTTTATAACACACAACTGTGAGTTTATATCACACAATTCTGACTTTATAACACACAACTGTGAGTTTATATCACACAATTCTGACTTTATAACACACAACTGTGAGTTTATATCACACAATTCTGACTTTATAACACAAACTGTGAGTTTATATCACACAATTCTGACTTTATAACACACAACTGTGAGTTTATATCACACAATTCTGACTTTATAACACACAACTGTGAGTTTATATCACACAATTCTGACTTTATAACACACAACTGTGAGTTTATATCACACAATTCTGACTTTAGAACACAACTGTGAGTTTATATCACACAATTCTGACTTTATAACACACAACTGAGTTTATATCACACAATTCTGACTTTAGAACACACAACTGAGAGTTTATATCACACAATTCTGACTTTAATAACACACAACTGAGAGTTTATATCACACAATTCTGACTTTAGAACACACAACTGTGAGTTTATATCACACAATTCTGACTTTATAACACAACTGTGAGTTTATATCACACAATTCTGACTTTATAACACAACTGTGAGTTTATATCACACAATTCTGACTTTATAACACAACTGTGAGTTTATATCACACAATTCT
This sequence comes from Paracanthobrama guichenoti, assembly GCA_018749465.1. Taxonomy (NCBI): domain Eukaryota; kingdom Metazoa; phylum Chordata; class Actinopteri; order Cypriniformes; family Gobionidae; genus Paracanthobrama; species Paracanthobrama guichenoti. The sequence continues at coordinate 35,926 of JAGHMJ010003064.1, forward strand.
GACTTTAGAACACACAACTGTGAGTTTATATCACACAATTCTGACTTAATAACACAACTGTGAGTTTATATCACACAATTCTGACTTTATAACACAACTGAGAGTTTATATCACACAATTCTGACTTTATAACACACAACTGTGAGTTTATATCACACAATTCTGACTTTAGAACACACAACTGTGAGTTTATATCACACAATTCTGACTTTAGAACACACAACTGTGAGTTTATATCACACAATTCTGACTTTATAACACACAACTGTGAGTTTATATCACACAATTCTGACTTTATAACACACAACTGTGAGTTTATATCACACAATTCTGACTTTAGAACACACAACTGTGAGTTTATATCACACAATTCTGACTTTAGAACACACACAACTGAGAGTTTATATCACACAATTCTGACTTTAGAACACACAACTGTGAGTTTATATCACACAATTCTGACTTTAGAACACACAACTGTGAGTTTATATCACACAATTCTGACTTTATAACACACAACTGTGAGTTTATATCACACAATTCTGACTTTATAACACACAACTGTGAGTTTATATCACACAATTCTGACTTTATAACACACAACTGTGAGTTTATATCACACAATTCTGACTTTAGAACACACAACTGTGAGTTTATATCACACAATTCTGACTTAATAACACACAACTGAGAGTTTATATCACACAATTCTGACTTTAGAACACACAACTGTGAGTTTATATCACACAATTCTGACTTTATAACACACAACTGTGAGTTTATATCACACAATTCTGACTTTATAACACACACAACTGTGAGTTTATATCACACAATTCTGACTTTAGAACACACAACTGTGAGTTTATATCACACAATTCTGACTTAACACCTGAGTTTATAACACACAACTGAGAGTTTATATCACACAATTCTGACTTAATAACACACAACTGAGAGTTTATATCACACAATTCTGACTTTAGAACACACACTGTGAGTTTATATCACACAATTCTGACTTTAGAACACACAACTGTGAGTTTATATCACACAATTCTGACTTTATAACACACAACTGTGAGTTTATATCACACAATTCTGACTTTATAACACACAACTGTGAGTTTATATCACACAATTCTGACTTTATAACACACAACTGAGAGTTTATATCACACAATTCTGACTTTAGAACACACAACTGTGAGTTTATATCACACAATTCTGACTTTATAACACACAACTGTGAGTTTATATCACACAATTCTGACTTTATAACACACAACTGAGAGTTTATATCACACAATTCTGACTTTAGAACACACAACTGTGAGTTTATATCACACAATTCTGACTTTAGAACACAACTGAGAGTTTATATCACACAATTCTGACTTTAGAACACACAACTGTGAGTTTATATCACACAATTCTGACTTTAGAACACAACTGAGAGTTTATATCACACAATTCTGACTTTAGAACACACAACTGTGAGTTTATATCACACAATTCTGACTTTATAACACAACTGAGAGTTTATATCACACAATTCTGACTTTAGAACACACAACTGTGAGTTTATATCACACAATTCTGACTTTAGAACACACAACTGTGAGTTTATATCACACAATTCTGACTTTAGAACACACAACTGTGAGTTTATATCACACAATTCTGACTTTATAACACAACTGTGAGTTTATATCACACAATTCTGACTTTAGAACACACAACTGTGAGTTTATATCACACAATTCTGACTTTAGAACACAACTGAGAGTGAGTTATATCACATATTTCTGACTTAATAACACACAACTGTGAGTTTATATCACACAATTCTGACTTAATAAC
>JAGHMJ010003090.1:0-87786 GCA_018749465.1 Paracanthobrama guichenoti
GTTCCCCCATGAAACTGATTCGCTGTTCAAAATGTTGCGTTCCCCATGGAACTTGGCGCTCGTCAGGAAATGTTTATGCTCCTCTGGCGAACTTGGCGTTCGCCGTAATGTCGGCGCTCCCCCATGAAATCCTAGCGCTCGCTGCGTGAAATATTTACGTTCTGCATGAAACTTGAAGTGCTCGTCGCGGAAATGCTTGTGTTCCTCGGTAAACTTGGCGTCGTTTCGGAATGCTTTATGCTCTCATGAAACTTGGCGCTCGGGCTGAAATGTCTATGCTTCCCCATGGAACTTGGCGCTCGCTGCGAAATGTTTCAGCGCTCGAGGAACCTTGTGTTTGCTTGCCAAATGTTTGTATTCCTGAGAAACTTTGCGTCGGCTGTGGAAATGCCGCATGCCCCATGGAACTTGGCGTTCGTCGTGAAATGTTTGGTGCGTTCCATGGAACTTGGCGTTAAGCTAATGGGAATGCCTACGCTCCCCATGAAACTGAACGGCATGCTCGCTCGTGAAATGTTTGTGTTCCCCATGGAACTTGGCGTCGCTCGTGAAATGTTTACGTTCTCGGTGAACCTCGTGTTTGCTTGCCAAATGTTTGTGGTTTCCCTGAGAAACTTTGCATCTGGGCCTGTAAATGTTTGTGTCTCCCTCCGGGAAACTTTGCATTTGCTCACAAAATGTTTGCATTCCCCCCATGGAACTTAGCGTTAAGCTCAGTGGAATGTTTCACGTGCTCCCATGAAACTTGGCGTTCTCGTGCGTGAAATGCTTTATGTTCCTCCATGGAACTTGGCGTTCGGGCTCGTGAAATATTGGCGTTCTCCCAAGGAACTTTGCGTCACGCCCCGTAAAATTTTTTGCATTTCCCTGAGAAAATTTGTGCTCACCTGCGAAACTTTACATTAGCTCATCGAAATGTTTACACTTGGTTTAAATAGCATCTATAAGCTATTTGTACTTAGTGCAAATAGCCGCTGCCTATTTTTTTCCAAGCACCATGTCCTTTTAGAGGCTCCTTAGAAAAGAACAAAACTAACCGGATTTCCTGTGATTAGCATACATTTTCTCTTTTTGTGTCCCAGGCGCCTTCACTGCACCAGAAACTACATCCATATGCATCTATTTGTGTCTTTCATGCTGCGTGCATGCCAGCATTTTCGTGGAAAGATAGAGTGGTGTACGCTAATGGTGTGCTACAGGAGTACATGACACCATGCTAATGGACAACATCAGCACCGTCTCCATTTCGCCTCTTGACAAGACTCAGTATGTGAGTGCAATGAATGGGCAATCTAGGTTGATGAACCAGACCAAGTTTAATTACATTTTTAAGGAGATGAGTTGAACTAATTTTGCTGCAATTACTTTAATTAACTTGTGTTAACATAACTTAAATTAACTTTTCTCTGCATTGATGTTGGTTGAGCGCTATTTGGCCATTCATTCATGAATGCGTGGTCTTCACCAATAAACTGCTCTATTTAAACTGCATTAGTGACTAATGCTGCCTTTAAAATGTTTCTGGAATTTTCCATATGAGTTCAGAAGTGAAGTGAATTTAAATTGATTTAAATGCACATTCCTTTCTCCTATTCAATTCAAGTTAAAGGTAGGAGGCTTTCAAGACTAAGGCCGCATGTCCATCAAAGTGTTTTTAGCCAGTTGAAAATGTTCAGCTCTGCAGAAAACATCTAGCTGTGGGTGCTTGCTATGGCTTTGCTTGCTATGATCTGGAATATCCAATAAAAGTGTTACTAGTATCTTATTTCACAGATAGTTGGTTTCTGTATTGTTTTCTATATAAAAAGCAGATACAGTGTAAAGTATTTGCTCTGGCTCTTGTTTTAAATAATTTTGGTCCGTTATTATTGTTCATTGTTTTCATCTCTTGACGTTGTACAAGCAGAATGTGGCGGTTGGTCGGTGTTGTATTTGTCCTGCCCCTCCTCCACTGTGATTGGATGGCTGGGTGAAAAGTGACAGTGATGAATGCTGAGTTACACTGAGCTCAAAGTTACACTGAGCTCAAAGACTGGTAAAAAAAGAGAGTGCTCAGCACTTGAGCGTGAAATAGACACTCAGCGCCTCATTGCACTCATGGCTAAAAACGCGGCACTCCCATTGAAAGCAATTGGATACGCCAGCCAGTCGTGTGAAAAAAAAACGTGTAGAATTAAGTGTAGAATTAATGTTGCATCTGTGCATTTTATCATTCCTGTGCAGCCACAGGGAAAGATGGGAAATGTAGTTTCTAGGGAAGTGTAAATGTAGTCTCACAAGCCTGTCGCCTCATAAACGCAGCTAAATGAGCAGTGTTTTCTGGCGAATTTTATTGCTATTTTTATCAGCAGTACACACAATGCTAATTATTTGTACAGATAATTAGTTCTGTTGGCAATCACACAATCTGGAATTTTGCGTGAGGAAAAAGATTTTCCCACAAAAGTTTTGCATGGTCGAAAGTGACTTCTTTGTGAGCTGCAGCTTTTAAGTTGCTAATTATTTTGTTCGCAAAATTTCACAGAAATTTCGCTAATCTGGCCGCACCTTTACAATGATAATTCATAACAACCATGTCCGTTTGGGCCAAGAATTGAAAAAACGGTTGGTCACGACTCAATATACTGTACAATTAATTTTGGTCCCAGTATTTTTCCACCATAACCAATGTTTTAAAAAAAAAAAAAAACATTGGTTATGGTGGAAAAATACCCCCCCAACTCTGAAAATCCAGAGTTTCCCACTGTTTAATATGGCATTGTGCTGCTATTTATGCACACTCATCTCGTAAATACGGTCGGGTCCGACTTACAGGCAGCATAACAATGAGCTGTGATTGGTTGATTGCAGGTTTCTGATTGGCTGAAACCAATGTTGTTTGTATTTTCAGTTTGGCTGCAAGATCACAGTCCTATTCTTCATTTATTTCCTGGCAACCAACTACTACTGGATCCTAGTGGAGGGCCTATACCTTCACAGTCTCATTTTCATGGCATTCTTCTCCGACTCCAAATATCTCTGGGGTTTCACCCTCATAGGGTGGGGTAAGTGTGCATGTTAAGATCAATCAGTGGTTGATTTTGTTTTTAAACCTTGTTTTCTTTGCCCTGCCCAGACGTAACCTAACCAATTTCACAGCTTGTTATGATCATTCTCATGTGAGGCTTCTGTTTATATCTGCTTCCAAGAATCTCAGTCGAATCGTTTTGCTGTCCTTTGAGGCGGAAACACTTATTTAAAGCCTTAGTTATTCATACTTTATGTTTGATACATATAACTCGCCAGGCAAGCCGAGCAGACATCTTTGAAGTGCAAATACTTCTGGGAAGGTTCCTGCCGACACTTTGTTGAAAGCCGAATGACAGTCAAAACCCAAACATGTTTGTTCTACTTACAGATTAACAATGACACAGAGCACAGGATCAGCCACTTGAAAGTCAACAATAATGTGCATTACTTAAGCAACGTATCGATGTTCTTAACTCATTAATGTGTCATCATAATCAATAATGCATAATTAATGTTCCTGGCATCGATGTGCTTGCCGTAGAGTAACCACCTAATGAGGACTACAGTTTCATACTCAAGCACTCTGAAACATCTGATCAAAAAGACATTGCTGCAACTTGTTTGCTGAGGTCTAGTTTTGGCTTTTTCATAATTAATAAACTCTGTATTTAGAGAGACACATCATCATAAATCAATGGCCGCTGGGCTTTTACTCTCAGCATATTATTAGACTATTAACATATGAAAGTTGAAGTGTAATTTTTTTCAATATTAAAATACTGTAAATGTCAACTGTAAATAACTAAATAAATACATACATTTTCGTGAAAATTATATATACACTCATCTAAAGGATTATTAGGAACACCATACTAATACTGTGTTTGACCCCCTTGCCTTCAGAACTGCCTTAATTCTACGTGGCATTGATTCAACAAGGTGCTGAAAGCATTCTTTAGAAATGTTGGCCCATATTGATAGGATAGCATCTGGCAGTTGATGGAGATTTGTGGGATGCACATCCAGGGCACGGCTCCTCTGTTCCACCACATCCCAAAGATGCTCTATTGGGTTGAGATCTGGTGACTGTGGGGGCCATTTTAGTACAGTGAATGGTGCATTATCCTGCTGGAAGTAGCCATCAGAGAATGGGTACATGGTGGTCATAAAGGGATGGACATGGTCAGAAACAATGCTCAGGTAGGCTGTGGCATTTAAACGATGCCCAATTGTCACTAAGGGGCCTAAAGTGTGCCAAGAAAACATCCCCACACCATTACACCACCACCACCAGCCTGCACAGTGGTAACAAGGCATGATGGATCCATGTTCTCATTCTGTTTACGCCAATTCTGACTCTACCATCTGAATGTCTCAACAGAAATCGAGTTTTCAACTGTCCAATTTTGGTGAGCTCGGTGCAAATTGAAGCCTCTTTTTCCCTATTTGTAGTGGAGATGAGTGGTACCGGTGGGAACTTCTGCTGTTGTAGCCCATCCGCGCCTCAAGGTTGTGCGTGTTGTGGCTTCACAAATGCTTTGCTGCATACCTCGGTTGTAACGAGTGGTTATTTTAGTCAAAGTTGCTCTTCTATCAGCTTGAATCAGTCAGCCCATTCTCCTCTGACCTCTAGCATCAACAAGGCATTTTCGCCCAAAGGACTGCCGCATACTGGATGTTTTTCCCTTTTCACACCATTCTTTGTCACCTGTCACCTGATGGCGCCGCTGTGTTCGGTCGCCGTTCAGGTCGCTCCGCGAAGACTGTGCTTTTATTTACTATTTTACTTTCTTTTGCTCTCAATTTTTACAAACGTATCAACTGCATTGATCTGCTATGACAGCAAAACTCTTTTGGACATTGGTTACCTCTACACTGGACTGTTTCAGGACACTTTCGCCGATCCTCTGTGGCCATCTGAGATCCTTCGGAATGCCGAATTGAACAATGGCCAGAGTCGACGGCGAAGAATCAAGAAACACCGCGGGAAACGCGCGGGGATAGCGCGTTTCCCACAGAGAATAGGCCAGTCCACCTCCACCTCCATCACCCTGAGTGTGGGAGCTCCACAGGGCTGTGTCCTGAGTCCCCTGCTCTACTCTCTCTACACACATGACTGTTTGTCCACACACAGCTCCACCTCTATCATCAAATTTGCTGATGATACTGTTGTCCTGGGCCTCATTTCCAACAACAATGAGATGGCATACTTGGACGAGGTGGAGCATCTAACATCATGGTGCCAGGACAACTGTCTCTCTCTGAATGTTGGCAAGACCAAAGAAATGATTGTGGACTTCAGGAAGAGACAGCAACGGACATACTCCCCCCTCATGATCAGCGGGTCACCAGTAGAGAGAGTGAGCAGCTTCAAGTACCTGGGTGTAAACATCTCCGAGGACCTGACCTGGACTTCTCACATTCAGACACAGGTGAAAAAAGCCAGGCAAAGACTGTACCAGCTGCGCCAGCTGAGGAAATTCAGGGTTTCACCAGCTATCCTGAAAACGTTCTATTTAGGGGCGATAGAAAGTGTATTAACTCAGTGCATCACAGCGTGGTATGGGAATAGCACCAGTCATGACTGCAAAGCCTTGCAAAGAGTCGTGCGCTTATCCGAGCGTATCTCAGGGTCAGCTGAGGTCGTTCTCTGCAGGACGTCTACACCAAACACTGCAAAGGTAGAGCTACTAAGATCATCAAGGACTCTAATTACCCTGCAAACCCTCATTTCACGCTGCTGCCATCTGGTAAACGCTTCAAGCCTGATGGCCAAAACTGAGAGACTCAGGAGGAGCTTCTTCCCCAGGCCATCAGACTCCTGAACTCAGTCACTTAACATCACGTGACTTCACTTCAGGATAAACATCGACATACTGACATTGCACTGCACTTTCTGTTCTGTTCTCGTTGTTACTGTGTAACAACCTGTTATAAACCTGTTAGCACATTATACTCTTTATACATTTGTTAACCACATATTTATAAGTCTACAGTTTACTCACTGCACAGTTTACTCCACTTATTTTATTCCACTTCTTTATTTTTTTAAACTTTTTTCTACTTGACTTGATTATTTATAATTCTACAGATATATATATATATATATATATATATATATATATATATATATATATATATATATATATATATATATATATATATTTTATATAGTCTATTCTATTTCTATTATACTTTCTTCCTCGTGTTTTTAACTGTGAATTTGCACTGTCCATGGAGCGGACCTGTTTACATTTCACTGCCGGTTGTATATTCTGTATTTAACTGTGTATGTGACAAATAAAACTCTTGAATCTTGAATCTTTGTAAACCCTAGAAATGGTTGTGCGTGAAAATCCCAGTAACTGAGCAGATTGTGAAATACTCAGACCGGCCCGTCTGGCACCAACAACCATGCCACGCTCAAAATTGCTTAAATCACCTTTCTTTCCCATTCTGACATTCAGTTTGGAGTTCAGGAGATTGTCTTGACCAGGACCACACCCCTAAATGCATTGAAGCAACTGCCATGTGATTGGTTGATTAGATAATTGCATTAATGAATCCTTTAGGTGAGTGTGTGTATATATATATATAATATATATAGTGTTTGTTTGACCAAAGGCAGGTAAGGGGAGACACATTTCATTTATCATCCAGAGGGTCAAGAAGACTTTCAGGAGGCTTTTAAATTGTAGGATCTGAACAGTTAAAAAAACAAAACAAACTGAAAATTGTGTTGTTCCGGTGAGTCTGTGGCAAGTGTTGGGCATGCTTCTGTGCTTGTATGCTGCATTAAAGTTGATAAATCTTGTCCTTTTCTAATTTGTGCGACTGCAGGTGTTCCGGCTCTCTTCGTATCAACCTGGGCTGTCGTCAGGGCAACACTGGCAGATGTAAGGTAAGCTTTCGGACATTTTCCAGCCTTCTCTGTAATGTAAAAAAAGTCACACACATACAGACACACACACACACACACACACAAGCTGTTCTATATATATCATATCAACTAATATTACTCTTTTGTTTTTTTTTGTTTTTCTAAGGTGTTGGGAGTTGAGCGCTGGCAATATTAAATGGATATACCAAGTTCCTATACTGACAGCAATAGGGGTGAGTTGGTTGGTGGTTTACTAATAAACAGAAAATATTTGTTAGACACATTCAGTGTTACTGTAGTATTATTTATGTACTATTGTAGTATTCATTAATATTTTGAAATAGCTTTTATTGTTATATTTTCATATACTTCTATATTTTATTAGCATAACACACACAGTTTCTGCCAATCTCATGTTAATCTTGAGTACCTATAGAGTAGGGTTGCATCCTTCATATGTCCGAAGAGTCTTTAGTTTTATAATATTTATAAAGATGGATACGCTGTACCGATTCTTTCCGAAAAATAGCCAAACTCGTGAAGGCGTGCAGTGGGCGGAGCTAAAGAATCTTGAGCACACACACACACACACTCCCTGGATAACTTTCGATTCACTATATGTTCGTGTTGTTGACATTATATGCATCGTTATATATGCGTGGTCATTTTGACCCGTGAAGGAAGGAGGGAGGGAGTGTAAGGGAGTAATGAGGTTTAAGGAAAGTTGCATTTTGTATAATAGTGAGAAGTAAAAAAAAGAAAACGCACAAAATGTCGGAAACATCTAAATATCACTTTTTTTGGTCATTCAAAATTAGTTAATTCAAAAGTATTTTACTACAATGAAATGAGCGGATGTAAACAAATTCAAAAGTTTTTAACTCATGGATTCAGTCAAGAAGATCAAGATTACTGTAATGAGACAGGCCAAAATAACTTAAATAGGCCAGGCCAACAGGCCAAAATAATAATTTTCGGGGTTGTGGGACGGAGACATTTGAGGACTTAATTAATTGTATGCTGAATAAGAGTCAATCTAACATATCTAACAGTTCTCGTTACTGATTCGTGCCTCATGGGACACCAAATTGCTCCATATTGGTGAAAGTGCAATCAAAGCAGCTGTTAAGAGCAACACCATCAGACAGCTGTCTTCCTATTAACCCCGAATTCAACCCCGTACACTGAACACGATGCACTCTAAAAGAGATTGTCAAATCCTGTAAGCCAGCGTGTCAAAGGGTCGATTTGGATTGCGGCATACTGTCGTTTGTTGACGTGCTGTGACTGAATGTGATTGACCAGTTAGTGGTTCCATGCATATATTTATCTGCTAGATGAGCAGACAGAGACATTATGCTTTTAATTATTGGCTTTTGCCGAGCATAAGCGCTTTCTGCTGTAATGGAGCCCCGATTTTAAGAACGTCTGGACCGTCGCACAACAGGAGAGCTGTAATTATGTGACAGAATGCAAATTTATTTTTGTCCTTGCTGCCTGTCAGCAAAACATACAAATTAGGATTTAACTCACATGGATGAATTTGTGCACAAAGCACTCATGACTAACAATTTCTATGGTGCATTGATTACGACGTCCAGTAGCGTGGAATATGAAAAACACTTTAAACCTGTTGAAACGTTCACGGCTCAGATACGACAGAAGCTCATCACACATTGACGGAATAATTCCCATGTGGAAAAATAAAAGCAGAATGAAGCAAGCTTTTTTAGTGTGTTCAGCTTGTTAAACTTTCTCACTCTGGCTAGTTTATAAAAACTGTCCAACTGGAGAATTCTGTCATTTCCCCCCCTGAAACATCATGACATTTCCGCCACATCTCAATTAATGTTTTGTGTTCAATAGCAATTTGGAGTGGAAATTAGCTAATTATTAATTGTAATTTCATAGCAGTGAAAAAAAACTTAAATAATATTTACAGCATAATTAGACCAAATTGCAGCTTGATTGGAAATGACAGGCAATAAAAATATTCTTTTCACAGAATATATATATAAAAATATTCTTTTTGATTTTTCTTCACATATCATGTCTCAGTTTATCTATTCCTCCCAGTCGCTCTGTTTATTTAAATTGTTCAAAATAAAATTATATATATACAGTTGCAATCAAAATTGTTCAACCCCCCGGAGACTGTAATCATTTACAAATGTAGGTTTTTCTAAAGATACAGAGTTTTCTTAAATTGTATCTATAACAGTATAATGTCAATATATAATGTAATGCTTTTGAGCTACAGGATTTTTTTGTAATACAGCTATTTCATAATTATTCAACACTTATTCAACACTGCTGTTTTTAAGTCACTTATTTGTATGGTATAGAGACAGCACATTTAGGCCACGCCCACACCGGGGAGGGAGGGGGGGGCACAAACCAACGCTTTCCATTGACTTTGTATTGAGATATGAAGGATGCATCCCTACTCATTAGAAGTCTATGGCTACAAGAAGATTTCCAAAACACTGAAAGTTTCTAGAGACACAGCTGGCAGCCTTATTCATGAGTTTAAAATTTGTTGAAACCACTGAGGGTTTTGAGAGGAAAAAGCACAATATCATTAAGGGGAATCTAATGTTTGATCAGAGCAACTGAGAAAAACCCTCAATTTACTGCCAAAGACTTGCAAGATGGCCTGATGAAAGGAGGAAAAAAACATTTCGATGCAGGGTATACGAAGAACACTAGACAAGCATGGCCTTCATGTTGGGACATCTTGCCAAATGCCATTCTTGACCAAGAAGAACATAAAAGGCCAACTTGAATATGCTAAAATTCATTTGGATAGGCTTGTGGAGTTCTGGAAGAATATTTTATGGAGTGATATGGCCACATTGGAACTTTTTGGACCCATGAACCAGCAGTATGTCTGGTGCAAAAAAGGCAAAGCGTATGAGCAGAAGAACACCATCTCCAAGGTCAAACACGAAGGCGGTCTAGTCTTGTTATGGGGGTGCTTTGCTGTCGCAGGAAGTGGAAATTTTGACTTTGACTTTGAAGTATCAAGCCATTTTGGCAAAGATGGCGATGCCTTTGGTGCAGAGATTTGAAGCTTGATGATCAATGGACTTTCCTGAAGGACAGCCATCCCAAAGTATACATCCAGATCTACTGAAGCTTTGTTCAGGATCAGTTGTAGAACGTTCTTAAGTGGCTTGTACTGTCTTCATATCTAAATCTCAGTCAAAACATTTGATGGAATTTGATGAAAGCAGTGGTAGTGTGACAACCAAAGATTATCAGTGATCTGGAAGCTTTTACAAGCGAGGAATGGGCCGAGATTGCAGTAGAGAGGTGACAGAAGCTTCTACGCACTTACAGACAGCGTTTACTGGAGGTTATAGAGAGTAAAAGATTCTGCACCAGATTTGACTTTTGGGGGTTGAATAATTTTGAACACGAATGTTTACAGCCAATTAGATTTTTTTTTCTCATTAACTTTACTTCCTCAGAATCACTCAAACGTGTATTAATAAATGTTCTATAATAGTTTACTGATGCCTTTGTTCAATTGTTTTCATAAAATGATGTTCTTGGAAGCAAAATACCAAAATTTCAAACCTATTTTTAAATATATATACATGTATGTTTATTCACACTTACATAATATTCATCATCAAACAATATTGACCTTTAGTCAAATTAATTATGAAACCATACAATTATGAATTAATCGTTGTTTAATTTTTCTATATATATTTTTTTATTTAATTTTTTTATATGTCTTTACATTTAGACATTTTTATTATATATATTCATCATCAAATTTTTATTTTATTATTCATTATTAAATTATCTGTAGATTCAACTTTTAGTTCAATGAATTACAAAACAATACAATTATGAATCAATCATGGTTTCCTTTTTTCTTTCTTTCTTGCAGCTGAATTTCATTCTGTTTGTAAATATCGTACGAGTTCTGGCCACTAAGATCCGAGAAACAAACGCAGGCCGGTACGACACACGTAAACAGTACAGGTGAGCGCATGAAATTATTGTTATGCTGGTACATGACCTCAAATGAAGAGCTATACTGGAGGAGATTGGATTTGGGATTGTTTCGGTCACCAGTGACAAATTAAAAGCGAATCAAACAGTTCCCGTTTCTGCTGGTATCTGATTCCACAAGACCAAAAGTAGAGGTGCTATTTTATAATATATAAAATATGTTCTGTTTTGCTGTGTTCTTGTGGTTGTAGTCGGTGAGGTGGAGTGTTTGGACATCATTGCTGAGATATCCAGAAGAGGACTGTAATTTTCCAGAGGGTGTTTGAAAGGCACTTTCACATGAGACAGAGAGAGAAAGAGAACAGAGACTGAGAGCTGTGGTAGTGCTGCTTTCATTAATAGCGTGTCTCCCTTTGGTTAAAAGTCACAGTATCTCTGACTAATAGTCTGCGAGTGGAACTGACTGTAAGATCAATCTGTATAGAGATAGTCTCTTATCATAGCAAATCCCTCTAGTCTGTAATGATAATACTCACTTGGCTTTGAAGCTGTTTCACTGTCCGTGGCTCTTTAATGATCCTCAACAATGAAGTGGTGCATACACAACTCTCCAATATGATGGGTGTTCTAGTTCGAATGGTTGCTAGGGTATTCTTGGTTGTTGCAAGTGTGTTCAAGCGGTTTCAAGGATGTCCTGAATAATTGCTATGTGGATGCTGTGGCATTGTAATTGGTTGCTAGGGTTTTAGGTGGTTATTAGGGTGTTGTTGATTCTCAACAAACCTTGCAATTGAGGTATCATGATTGTAAGAACCACAAGTTACAGATGTGGATTTAATAATTGTGAATAAAGTGTCATATAATATTTGGTTACACTTTATTTTAAGGTGACATTGTACTTACTCAAATAGGTAATGGAGTAATATTATTTAACTACATGCACTTACTATAGGGTTAGGGTTTGGTTTAGGGTTAGTTACTTGCGATTATTTACTGTTATTACTATAGTAAGTACATGGAGTAACGTGTAACGTACATGTAGTCACCTACGTCAAGCACTCATCCCTTCCTCGCACTTTGTAACAAATCCTACCCTTGTGGGTCAAAATTACCCAAAAATTATACTTTTTTCATTTCATTTTGATAATATTTTTCTATATTTAATGCAACTTTTGGGAGATTTGTTGTTACTTTATTTTATTTACCTTTAAATTATTACATTTTATCAATAAATAATAAATAAATAATTTAAGCATTCTTCACATTCTTTCAGCTTAACATTTCATGCATAACCCTTTTAATTAATCTCAGAATATCTCACATTGGGTGTCTCTTCTGAACTCTTGTAGAAAAAAATATTATAACATGATATTTCATGATACTAGATGACCTTATAGCAGCCTAGAAATCTAGACGCACCTAGCGGCAGAAAATCTAATTTGCAGCCAGGGTGTCTAGCAACTCTCCGTTGGCTTGCGGGCTGGAAAAACCAAACTCTGATCAGGCCAATCACATCGTGTATAGAGTTGGTGGGCGGGCTTAACCTAATGACGGCAGATTTGCGACGGTTCCTCGTGCTACTTAAAAACAAAGAAGCTAGCGAACAGCAGTTTTTCGAATTGGCTTTGGCTCTGGAAGACTTGGAGTTAAGCACAAGAAAAGAACAAGGAACAGCACTGAAGTCATTCTTAAAAAAGAATATTAACTACCTCGGCTTCACCGTCTTCGTTGCTCTGGTTGGTTGTAGCGCTATCCTATTGCGTGCAGAGGGAATTTGAAGGACAACCGTTTATCCCACCCCTCGGATTGAGCCCTGCCAATGGTGAGTTCCCAGACCCAACATCTTCATGTGGGTCTGGCTTGTCAAGTATAGCCCTAACTTCAAACAGGTATAGCCCTGTCATGATTTTTGTCTGATTCCAACCTATCATACATAATTTTTTTTAATAGAGAATGTGAAAATGACTAAATCATTGTGACTCATTTTTTCCCAGCACGGGTCACATATACTTAAAAATGTAATCAAGTAGAGAGTAAAAGTTATTAATATCTTTGATACTCAGTAAAACTACAAAGTAGCGGAAAAGATACTTACTTAAATACAGTAACTAATTACATTCAGTCAAATACTTTACACCACTGTTAGATGTTTATACTATGGTACTTTGAAATATACCATGGAAACATCATGGTCTTGGTTTTCACAATGAGTAAAGCGATGGAAAACAGTCTCCGTCTCAGCACTGAGAGCTGAGAGATTGAAGTTGAAATGGGAACGAGAGACAGTGAGCATGAGAGTCAAAGTCTCTCTGAATGCTTATTATTGCATTACAAGCCAGAAAATGAAAAAAATTTGAGTTGAGTTTTGAATCTCTTTTTCATAACCTCAAATAAAGGGTTACTGAAGTTGAGGAGACCTGCACTGAACTCAAATTGAATGTAAATTGCTTAATTACTTCAAGTTCAAAGCATAAGTCCGACTCTTATTAATAGTAAAATGTGACTGTGCCAGTTCATCCGTAACATCATTAATGGCTTTCATTGCCTGTATTATACTAATACTGAATATTTTCATTGCCTTATAGCTCTATATGGAGCAAATTAACTGTTCCGCTGGATCCAGTTTGTTTCATGTAGATATTATTAAAAAAAGATTTTTAGTTTTAGTTTAAGTTTTAGCCTTTTAGTTTTAATTTTGAGCATTTTAGGTTTTTTCTTTGTGTGCTGAATCATTTCTCACATTCCATTAATTCCTATGGGGATCAAGTTGACTCGGGAGGGAAGGATTTGTTACTTTTTTCAATTTCGACCACAAAACTCCTTGAATCCAGTTGATTATTTGGTAATGCTTTAGATTACAGCCCAGAAAGTACTGCGTAAGTAAAACTAATTTACAGCGTAACTTTTGGTAATTATAGTGTAACTATAAAGTATGCAAGTATAGCTATAAGGGAACAATATGTGATAAGTGGGAATATAAGTGTGAATCTGTGGGCTGTAAATTAAAGAGAAACACCATAGATTCACACTTACCCTGTAACTACATGAAACAAGAGGGGAACAAACACCACTTTCATTTACAGCCCATAGATTCACTTACCTTGTAACTACATGAAACAAGAGGGGAACAAACACCACTTTAATTTACAGCCCGTAGATTCACTTACCCTGTAACTACATGAAACAAGAGGGGAACAAACACCACTTTAATTTACAGCCTGTAGATTCACTTACCTTGTAACTACATGAAACAAGAGGGAAACAAACACCACTTTAATTTACAGCCCGTAGATTCACTTACCCTGTAACTACACGAAACAAGAGGGGAACAAACACCACTTTAATTTACAGTCCGTAGATTCAGTTACCCTGTAACTACACACGAAACAAGAGGGGAACAAACACCACTTTAATTTACAGCCCGTAGATTCACTTACCTTGTAACTACATGAAACAAGAGGGGAACAAACACCACTTTAATTTACAGCCCGTAGATTCACTTACCCTGTAACTACACACGAAACAAGAGGAACAAACACCACTTTAATTTACAGTCCGTAGATTCAGTTACCCTGTAACTACGAAACAAGAGGGGAACAAACACCACTTTAATTTACAGTCCGTAGATTCAGTTACCCTGTAACTACACGAAACAAGAGGGGAACAAACACCACTTTAATTTACAGTCCGTAGATTCACTTACCCTGTAACTACACGAAACAAGAGGGGAACAAACACCACTTTAATTTACAGTCCGTAGATTCAGTTACCCTGTAACTACACGAAACAAGAGGGGAACAAACACCACTTTAATTTACAGTCCGTAGATTCACTTACCCTGTAACTACACGAAACAAGAGGGGAACAAACACCACTTTAATTTACAGTCCGTAGATTCAGTTACCCTGTAACTACACGAAACAAGAGGGGAACAAACACCACTTTAATTTACAGTCCGTAGATTCAGTTACCCTGTAACTACACGAAACAAGAGGGGAACAAACACCACTTTAATTTACAGCCCATAGATTCACTTACCTTGTAACTACACGGATAATTACCCCTTAATTAAAAAATACTTACAGTATAAATAATTTTTTAATTTTCCTGGTAGTTCCCCCTTTATTTCCTTTCCTACACATACATACTTTATAGTTACACTATAATTACCAAAAGTTATGCTGTAAATTTGTTTTACTTGCACAGTACTTTCCAGGCTGTAATCTAAAGCGTTACCGTTTTTATTTAGTTTTTTCCCCGTTACTGTTTTTTTCGTGGTTCAAGTATGACAAACGTCCTTAGGTCCTGGACTGGAAATCTTTTAAAAATGAGTTTTGGGTCAAAATGACCCGAGGGAAGGATGAGGGTTCAATATTTCCAAAAACATTGAAATTAATATTCCAATAATATTGCTTAATAATGGTGATGTCCATTTGATTGGAAATTTGATGTTTAAGGAGCAATGCAGTTTTTTGACCATGTAAAATTTTTGTTTCCATGTTAATTTAAGTGAAGAAACATTCAAATAAATGAATAGAATGAATCCTAAATCATGTGTGAAAAGAATTAGAGCCCATCTGGAGAATGTTTGAAACCTACTGGGGTTTGATAGCCTCAAGTGAAATTAATACAGGCAATGAAAGCCATTAATGACGTTACGGATGAACTGGCACAATCACATTTTACTATTCGGACTTATGCTTTGAACTTGAAGTAATTAAGCAATTTACATTCAATTTGAGTTCAGTGCAGGTCTCCTCAACTTCAGTAACCCTTTATTTGAGGTTATGAAAAAGAGATTCAAAACTCAACTCAAATTTTTTCATTTTCTGGCTTGTAATGCAATAATAAGCCTTCAGAGAGACTTTGACTCTCATGCTCACTGTCTCTCGTTCCCATTTCAACTTCAATCTCTCAGCTCTCAGTGCTGAGACGGAGACTGTTTTCCATCGCTTTACTCATTGTGAAAACCAAGACCATGATGTTTCCATGGTATATTTCAAAGTACCATAGTATAAACATCTAACAGTGGTGTAAAGTATTTGACTGAATGTAATTAGTTACTGTATTTAAGTAAGTATCTTTTCCGCTACTTTGTAGTTTTACTGAGTATCAAAGATATTATTAACTTTTACTCTCTACTTGATTAAATTTTTAAGTATATGTGACCCGTGCTGGGAAAAAATGAGTCACAATGATTTAGTCATTTTCACATTCTCTATAAAAAAAATGATGTATGATAGGTTGGAATCAGACAAAAATCATGACAGGGCTATACCTGTTTGATGTCGATAGAGTCAGCAAAGTCAATTTTGAGAAAAATTAAGTTAAAGTTTTCTAAAGGTTCCAAAACAAAATCACCTAGCAACCATCCCTTAAACTCCCTGGTAATTTGACACACACCAAGTCAAACCCCATATCTATAGGAAACCCATATGAATTCGCTATGAATATGCACAACGTTCGCTTTTCAACGATGCCAAACTTGTGCCAATGAGAAGCACCAGTCGTCGGGAAGCGAGCAGAGAAAACCATGGATTATTAAAACAAATGAAAGATTTAAGAAGGTACACCTCTCAGAAAATGTACAAATAAAGAACACTTTACATGTTTAATTGCTATTTGGAGCTTTGGGATCACTAGATGAGTAACACATTTTTGTGAAAACCTCAACCTTTGACCGAAATTAAAATTTTTCACTTGTTTTGCCTGTAGCTCGAAATTAGCCCACGCGCATTACGACTCATTTTGCCAGCACAGGTACTCTTTACTCCAATACATTTATGATGAGTAATGCAATTACTTGTTACATTTTGCATGGCACCTAATTTAGGGTACGTTTACACGACAACAATATGCTTAAAACAGACGACAGCATATAGACAACACCATTATCAAAACAATCCCCGTTCACACGGATCCGTGCGAATGACTAAAAAACGCTATATTCTGCTGCCAGGCCATTAGATGGCGATGAAACACTGTAGACCGAACATGTAAAACACGTGCATGATGTCATCGTTTTCACAGATTCACGTTTGTTGTTTACATGTGCACTTTGAAACCCGTTTTCAAAAGTTTGCGTTTTCAGGCACCCAAAATGTCTTACATGTCTTGTAAATGAACAGCAAAAAACATAAAAAGTATTCAGTTTTTAGTTGAAAACAGTGTTGTGTAAACAGCCCCTTATTCTGCAGCAGTTTATTTCAGCTACAAAAGTAGTGATATCACCATCTAAAGGGCAATGAAGGTACTACATATTATGCGATTTGCCCTTACTAACCATAGACTGTAAAAAATATGGACATAGTGTCCGTGACGTCACCCATAGGATTCTGAAGAGCAGTTTTGAAGCGTAAAGTAGGGTCGAGCTAGTGGAAACGGCTTAATCTTAGCAGCGTCACTCCCGGATAACTGACAATGGGCAAAGAGGCGGGACGTGGGCGGAGCTGAGGTTACGTGATGACTAACAGACAGCAGACACACGGCAATCCACCTGTCATTCATAGTGGCCACGCCCTTAATTATACAGAACTTTAAGGCTTTATATAATGTAAACGAATGAGTTATAAAAAAATTCCCCCCTCACAGTTGTCATGAAGGGCAAAATTCGCTGTATAGACCAAAACCACAATTTGTACCAGGTTGTAAACATGTTTTTTTCTGTTGTAAAGTTGGGCATTTTAACATGGGGCTCAATGAGATTCTGCTCCCTAGCGGCCAGTGAATGAATTGCAGTTTAAGTCACTTCCGTACTGGCTTCAAGAGAAACTGGGGGAGGTTGCTGCTTGTTACTAACCGAAACTTGTCAACAAGGCTACTTTACATGAATGTGAGTAGACGTTTAATCGCAGGTGATTCGTATATGAGATGAGGACATGACTGCAGCCGGGGAGACCAAACCAGCACGTCCAGTGCAAGTAGGCTTTGGCTAGATCATTTTACTTAACATTATTTTATTCACCTACTATATTGAAGAGATGTTTTTGAAGTATACTCATTTACTTGTGCCCTTTTTGAGATCTTGAGATTAACTGAGACATGAGTGTTTATAGACGTTTAAGAGGCTGTTGTGTCGACATTGGATTCATTGCAATTTTGAGGTGTTCAGTTTTATTTAGATTTTAGAAAATGTGATTGCTCTCCGCACAAATCAGCTGTTTCTTGTTTTTCACTGGCATGTCTCTTTGGTGTTGATGACTAGTGCATCTTTTAAAATCAGATACTTTTACTCAAGTTGTATTGGAACTGATGACTTAATGGAGTAATTTTTGCTGTAAGGTATCTGTACTTTTACTCAAGTATGGTTTTCATGTACGCTTTACATCTAACCCCATCACTTTATCATTTTGTAAGGGTGTTTAGGATTGAAAATAGTGATGGAAAAATGTGTCTGTTTGTGTCCAGGAAGCTGGCCAAGTCCACATTGGTTCTGGTTCTGGTCTTCGGCGTCCACTACATTGTGTTTGTGGGAATGCCGCACACGTTTACAGGTCTTGCTTGGGAGCTGCGCATGTACTGTGAACTCTTCTTCAACTCGTTCCAGGTGAGTTACTGACTAATCTATTTCCACTCTCAATAAACACTCACAAATGTGACGTTAGATAACGTTGAGTGTAATGATGTGTCAGTTTCCATTTCGGATTAATTTGTTCTGTTGCCATGATAAATAACTGCGCTTTCATATTTCGAAAGCATTTTGCTGCTTATCTGTGGACAGTGTAAACTGAAACAAACAACACCACATGGAATAAATGAAGGGAGATAACAATGTACAAAATAATTGAATAAATAAAATAAATTAAAAGTGGTGCTGAGGTGCATCAGAAGCTCTTTGCTCTTCTGTCTTTCCTGTGAAATAAAGATTAAATGAAAATAAATTCAATTACATTAAGATTAATTAAATTAAAAGTTGGTGCTGGGATGAATCAGAAGCTTTTTTCTTAGTTTGTCTGTCTAAAAATACATGTAATTAAAATAGGATAAATTAAAAGTTACAGTGAAAGCTTTCCTTCTTTTTGTATGTCTTTAATGGAAATTATTAAAGGTTAGTTCACTCAAAAATGAAAATAATGTAATTTATTACTCACCCTCATGCCGTTCCATACCCGTAAGACCTTTGTTCGACACAAATTAAGATATTTTTGTTGAAATCCGATGGCTCAGGAAGGCCTCCATTGGCAGCAATGACATTTCCTCTCTCAAGACCCATAAAAGGTACTAAAAGCGTCGTTACAAAGTCCATCTCACTACAGTGGTTCTACAACAATTTTATGAAGTGGCGAGAATAGTTTTTGTGCACAAAACCCCGAAATAACAACTTGTATAGTGATGGCGATTTCAAAACACTGCTTCATGAAGCTTCGAGCGTTACGAATCAGTGTATCGAATCAGTGGCTCGGATCGCCAAAGTCACGTGATTTCAGCAGTTTGGCGGTTTGACACGCAATCCGAATCATGATTCGATATGCTGATTCATAACGCTCCGAAGCTTCATGAAGCAGTGTTTTGAAATCGGCCATCGCTATATAAATCGTTATTTCAGGGGTTTTTTGTGCACAAAAACTATTCTTTTAAAATTTGTGTTCCGAAGCTGAACAAAGGTCTTACAGGTCTGGAATGGCATGAGGGTGAGGAATGCATTTTTGGGTGAATTAACCCTTTAATTAAAATAAAATAGATTAAATAAAAAATTGGTGCTGAGGTCCATCGGAAACTTTTCTTCTTTGCTTTTCTGCCTTTACTGTGAAATAAAGATTAAATTAAATTAAATTAAAAGATGGTGCTGATATGCATGTTTCTTGTTTTTCTGTGAAAATAAAGTTAAATTTAATTTAAAATAGAAGAAAGGTTGGTGTGGAGGCGCATTAGAAGTTATTTTCTTTGGTTTTCCACTTTATTCTGTGAAATAAAAGAATAAATTAAATGAAAAATAAAAGTTGGTGCTGAGTAAATTAAAAGCTTTTTTCTTTGCTTTTCTGTCTTTCTTGTAAAAATAAAAGCCAAAAAAATGAATATTTATACTTATCCCTATTTATATAAAATAAATAAGAATAGGTCTAAATATTTAGATTTTGGCTTTTATATATGAATAAATGAATAAGAAATATATTTATTGATAAATTAAATAGTGAAACCAGTTAAAATAAAAACATTATAATGAACAAGTTTGGCAAGAAACTTTCTCTCACTTTGATATTATTGTCTCACCGGTGTTTGTTGGTCTCTTTCAGGGATTTTTTGTCTCCATTATTTACTGCTTCTGCAATGGAGAGGTAAGCGTGAGTGGAACAACATTTATATTTTAAATTCTGACACTTTAGCAAAGTTCATTTTCAAACTGATCCTGTCAACCTTTCACTCAAAGACAAAGGCTCCGTCCGAAATTGCGTACTGTGAGTAGGTACAACATTTGAATTTGAACAAACTTCGAACTACGTTAAAAAAGTATGTTCTATATAGTATGAATGAATGTAGTATGACTGTAATCCGGACGTACTACATCCGCCATGTTGTCGTTATCATATGACCTACCAGAGTCAGTTGCTTCCATTCATAAATCCTCTCCCATGGCCTCATGAGATAGTAAAGTGTCCATCATATATGCACTTCAGAATCTCGTCAGAAGTAGTAGGTCATCCGGGGACTTTTCGCCTACTGTTTTTCAAATACTATGAATTCAGACATACTACTCTGTTGGCGTACTGTTTTTCGCATACTATATAGTAGAGAAGTATTCAATTTTGGAAGCAGCTAAAGACTTGTAGAAAGGTTTTAATGTTAGTCCACAACATTGGTTTTTGCTCATGATCCTCTGTTCTATCCTAGGTCCAGAGTGAAATCCGAAAGACCTGGCTCCGTTGGACACTTGCGTTTGACTGGAAGGGTCCTGTAGTTTTGGCAAACTACCACTATGGGCCAGTCCTGAACAGCAGCGGCGCCAGCGTCCAGTCCCAGCTGACCTCTGTGACCCGGGGTTCTGCCCTCCTCACCAGCAGGGTGTACCGCTGCGCTGGTCGAACCAGTGTCGGCTCGCTCGTGCAGGCCTCGCACATACACGCCACCTTGCCCGGGTACGTCTTCAGCAACTCTGACATTGACAGCCTTCCGCCTTCAATTCCGGAAGAAAACGACGAGGAGGCCAAGCACATCGATGACATCACGTTCAAAGAAAGCGCTAAAATCACCTTACGACAGGAAGCCCTCAGCATTTGTTTCGAAGAGAGCGGACAAAGCACAACCCACGTGGATTCTGATGACATCATAAAGAGGGACGATGACGCCACCCCAATGGAAATCACCAAATGCACTGATGACATCACGCTGAAGGATTCTTTATCTGTGAGGTACCACAGTTTGGATCGGGAGGAAGAGGAAGTACTTTAAAAGGCAGACTTCATTTAACACGAATTTCCTTTTGCAACCCATTTGACTGGTGAGCATAAAAGGAAAGTCGCCACAGAAAGAAGAGCTAGTTTAGGGGGAAAAACGTATTTCTTTGAAATGACATGCATTGATTGATTCATAGTAAAACCCAGAACTTGTATTTTGATTTAATGCTTCTTTAAAAATCTCAATGCATTGCCATTTGCAACCCATTTTACTTTCATAATGTGGCGTATTTTGAAACAGGATATTCAAAAAACAAAATAACTGTATTTTATCCATTGGGAATTGATTGGATTGTCAAAATTGGTTGTACATACCAAAAATGGAGCAAGACCTGAATGCACGTTTGCTAAGAACGTGTATTAAGTAAATGCCGTCCATTTTGATTCATTGCTTACTTCTGCTTACCTGGATTTTATCCTTTGGGAATTGATTGGATTGTCAAAATTGGTTGTACATACCAAAAATGGAGTCAGACCTGAATACGAGTTTACAGTGCCTATGATATTTGGATATTTGTTAACATCATCCAATAGCCCACGCCGCCTAAGTGATGTCAGCATAAAATAAAGTGGCCTCAGAAAAAAGAGCTAGTTTTGGGGTAAAAACATTTCTTTGCAACGACATGTATTGATTCATAGTAAGACCCAGAATGTGTATTAGGAAAGTAAAGCAGGATCCATTTTGATTCAATGCTTACTTCAAAATTATAACAATGAATTGCCGTTTGCAACCCATTTACTTCATAATTTGAAGTATTTACTATTGAAACAGGATATTCAACAAAAGTTTTTTTATCTTTCATGAACTGATTGGATTGTCAAAACTGTCCGTACATACCGAAAATGGAGTCAGACCTGAATGCAAGTTTGCAGACAGATATTTGTTTACATCATCCAATAGCCCACGCCGCCTAAGTCAACGTAAAAGGAAAGTCGCCCTGGAAAGAAAAGCTAGTTTTTGAGGGAAAAAAAGTATTTCTTTGGAACAACATACATTGATTTATACTATGACACAGAATGTGTATTAAGAAAGTAAATGGCGTCCATTTTGATTTAATGATTTATTTCAAAAATCTAATTTTACTTTCATAATGTGGCGTATTTACTATTGAAACAGGATATTCAACAAGAAAAACCTTTATTTTATCCTTCAGGAATTGATTGGATTGTCAAAATTTGCTGTACAAACCAAAATGGAGCCAGACCTGAATGCGAGTTTGCTAAGAAAGTAAATGGCGTCCATTTTGATTTCATGTTTACTTTAAAATGATCGAAAGCCAGTCAAACACGGAAGGCTATACGTGTTGTATAATGCATGAAAATACTGTTTGGTTTGGATCAACTGGTTTCACTCATTTCTAGTCCTTGCGTTCAAAGCCCAGTTTGCGAGAAAGACCTGACATTTGCTCACTTCTTTGCTGGAAATTAGCATCAGCGCGCTGCCGTACAAGATTGTTTACATCATTAAGTTTGGTAAATGAAGTGTGTGTAAAAATATTACCTTCAAAAGTGTTTTTTTGCAATCAAATGATGTTGATCGATCAAATGATGCGATTCATTCATGAAACTCGAGCAGAATGAATTTCTGCGTGAATAGTTCATAAAATCATTCTTACTTGTTCTCCGTTTATGCAAGAATGCTTTTGCAAATCATTTCCACTGCTTGTGTTTTATGTTTGTAAAACTGTTGGCAAAACCAAGTTGGTTTTGCCAATCAATTTAAACCCAGTTTTGTTCTGCTCTCGTGTTTCATGAATGCAACCCAATGTTCAGAGTTCTGCTTTATGATGTATTTGATTACGCTTTTAGCGCGACATCAGTTGGTCACTGCTTGGCATGAATGTTTTATTGTACAAATTTTGTATTAAGCTATTTTTTACTGTGGTTTGCCAGTAAATGTTTTTTCTTAAATTGTTTTAACTGTATCGATGTTTCACACAAAGGTGTAATAAATGTAATTAACCACATTGTATTTCAGAATATGAACAAAGAATGTAGCATCCGATGTGCATGTCAAAAATCGTTTTTAATTTTAAAATTATTTATTTAAATTTTTATGATTTAATTACTTAATAGCTTTTCATTAAACTCGCAAACCTCAGTCTCCCTGACGTAATGTAATATTTAATGCAGTTCATGTTGTTGATAACAAAGAATGGAATATATTTTCATTATACATTATACAATATATCATACAAGATTATTCTACTCAAACAAGTTAGGTCAAAAGTAATCTAAAAGTAATCCAAAAGTAGATAGTAAATATGTAATGTAATGTAATGGATTACTTTACTAACTACAATTTTTGTCATGTAACTTTGAAATCAGTAGCGATTACAATTTGTAAGTAATTGAGAAAGGAAATTTAATGTAAACAAAAGAGTAAAGGTGGATTATCTGTGCTTAAATTCATGCAAGAAAAGGATAGCATGTGGTATACATTTCCAAAACATGTGTTTGATATGTTAGGTGGCATAGATCTGCTTTGACGTGACGTGATTTTAAAATGGATAAGCTGCCTGTGAAGCTAAATTTCACATTGGCCGGATGCTGGTAAGTGTTAAAGCACAATTTTTCCCCAATATATATATATATATATATATATATATATATATATATATATATATATATATATATATATATATATATATATATATATATATATATATATATAATATATTATTTGGAATATTAAGATTGTTGCTTTCACTTTTACTTTAAATAAACTTTCCTATACTTGTACTTTTACTTGAGTACAGTTTTTGGATACTTTACCCACCTCTGCATTTTTATACACTCTGCCATGTTTTGTTGTTTTTGTTTGTTATGTTTGTTTTTGTTTGGTTTGTGTATTAATATGTAAATCTTTGTATTCTATACTGTATATGAAGTATACAGGAAAAAAGCTAACTTACACAGCAAAAATTATGACAAAACTATGAATAAAACGTGTTCTGATAAAAGCAACAATAATAATAATAATTAATAAAGTAATCCCAGCTCTGTATATTTATTTATAAAACGGTTAGTTCAGTCCTTGATTCTTATTCACATAAAACACGGCTATGACCGCTTCACCCAACGGTTCTGTGTATCACCGCACAACACCCTTAGCAAGCAACCACTCTTAGCAACGTAAACATAGGTTTGTTTCATTGATATTGTTTCTTACTTTATTATGTAGAAGTGTTGTGAGACAGATTGTGAGTGTATTACCTGCATTCAGATTCAGCATTTTTCCTTCAGGTCAGTCTTATGTTCATAATAAATAAAATTATGAAGTTTGAGCGTCCGCTGCAATATCTTGTCCTTTTAACAGTAAAGGGGTTTCCCGTGCCCAGACACAAAGCGCTAGTCAAAGCACTTGTCAGTTGCCGTTGCTCCGTGTTCGCAAGTTTCAGTCCTTTCAATTTAAAAGTCTTTGCTACTGACTGACTCCTTAATAAAGATTGTGTTAGTCGCCATGATCTAATGGCATAATAATGTAATTTAGTAACTTCTATTGCTGTTCACGGTCAGGACTATTTTTTCCAGCGGAAGGAAGGCTTTTACTTAGTGAAAGTTGCATTGATACATATTTTTGCTTATAATATGCTTATACATATAGTCAACATAGAATTAGATATACATTGTCACATACAATATCAACATATGGACAGCTTCTAAAACGTAAACCCTTTTACGTATGTTTACAAATATGCAAATTATGTAGATGTGTTTTAACTTCATAAAATGAAATTAAATATGTTTAATCCAATTTATTATAAATACAATAAAAGATTCAAGAGTTTTATTTGTCACATACACAGTTAAATACAGAATATACAACCGGCAGTGAAATGTAAACAGGTGCACTCCATGGACAGTGCAAATTCACAGTTAAAAACACAGGAGGAAATGATAATAGAAATAGAATAAAAAAATTACTCTATATATATATATATATATATATATATATATATATATATATATATATATATATATATATATATATATATATATATATATATATATATATATATCATATCTGTAGAATTATAAATAATCAAGTCAAGTAGAAAAAAAATTAAAAAAAAAATAAAGAAGTGGAATAAAATAAGTGGAGTAAACTGTGCAGTGAGTAAACTGTAGACTTATAAATATGTGGTTAACAAATGTATAAAAGAGTATAATGTGCAAACAGGTTTATGACAGGTTGTTGCACAGTAACAACGAGAACAGAACAGAAAGTGCAGTGCAATGTCAGTATGTCGATGTTTATCCTGAAGTGAAGTCACGTGATGTTAAGTGACTGAGTTCAGGAGTCTGATGGCCTGGGGGAAGAAGCTCCTCCTGAGTCTCTCAGTTTTGGCCATCAGGCTTCAGGAAGCGCTACCAGATGGCAGCAGCGTGAAATGAGGGTTTGCAGGGTGATTAGAGTCCTTGATGATCTTAGTAGCTCTACCTTTGCAGTGTTTGGTGTAGACGTCCTGCAGAGACGGGAGAGCTGACCCTGAGATACGCTCGATAAGCGCACGACTCTTTGCAGGGTTTTGCAGTCATGACTGGTGCTGTTAAGAGTTAAGAGTTAATACACTTTCTATCGCCCCTAAATAGAAAGTTTTCAGGATAGCTGGTGAAACCCTGAATTTCCTCAGCTGGCGCAGGTGGTACAGTCTTTGCCTGGCTTTTTCACCTGTGTGAATGTGAGCAGTCCAGGTCAGGTCCTCGGAGATGTTTACTCCCAGGTACTTGAAGCTGCTCACTCTCTCTACTGGTGACCCGCTGATCATGAGGGGGGAGTATGTCCGTTGCTTGTCCTGGCACCATGATGTTAGATGCTCCACCTCGTCCAAGTATGCCGTCTCATTGTTGTTGGAAATGAGGCCCAGGACAACAGTATCATCAGCAAATTTGATGATAGAGGTGGAGCTGTGTGTGGACAAACAGTCATGCGTGTAGAGAGAGTAGAGCAGGGGCTCAGGACACAGCCCTGTGGAGCTCCCACACTCAGGGTGATGGAGGTGGAGGTGGACTGGCCTATTCTCACCACCTGAGGCCTGCCAGTGAGGAAGTCCTCAATCCAGTGGCAGAGAGAAGGATTCAGGCCGAGATCCAGGAGTTTGGAGGTTAGCTTAATGGGAACTATGGTGTTAAAGGCTGAGCTATAGTCAATAAATAGCAGCCTTACGTAGTTCCCACTTTTGCTGTCTATGTGAGTGAGGAGGAGTGGAGGACATGAGAGATGGCATCTTCAGTCGATCTATTGGGACGATAGGCAAACTGAAGAGGGTCCAAAGTGTCAGGAATGAAGGAGCAAATGGTGTTTTTAATGAGTCTCTCAAAGACCTTCATGACTATAGATGTGAGAGCCACTGGACGATAGTCATTTAGGAAAGAGGGTTTACTGTTCTTAGGGACAGGGATGATGGTGGATTTTTGAAGGAGGTGGGGACCACAGATGTAGCGAGGACTCATTAAAGATAGATTTAAACAACCCGCGAGCTGATCAGCACAGGACCGCAGAACACGGCCTGAAATACCATCCGGCCCAGCAGCTTTCTGACGTCCACACTCTTGAGTGCCCTCTGAACTTCATCCTCCGAGACAGAGATCACGTGGTTGTTGCTGCTCTGAGTAATTCCCTCTGACGCGCCACTTGGTGGAGTCGCGCTGCCGCAATTACAGTCAAAGCGAGCGTAGAAAGAGTTTAACTCGTTCACAAGCGACGGATCAGCTCTCACCTCTGCAGAGGATTTAGATCCAAAAGAGCAGATGGACCTCAGACCCTGCCACATGCGCCGCGAGTCGTTGAGTTGGAAATGAGACTCCACTCGATCCTTATAACGGAGCTTTGCGGCTTTAACTGCACGTCGGAGAGGATAGCAGGATGATCTGTATTCATTCATATTCCCCGATAGGAGACCGGCGTTGTAAGCAGCAGTGCGTGTGTTCACTGCAGCGCGGATTGAATTGTCAACCCACGGTTTCTGATTTGAGAAGGAGCGTTATTATTATTGTTTGTGTGGCTTGCTCTGTAAGCGTGTTGATGAAGCAAAGCGCCACATCTGTGAACTTCGCTGGCGCCACATGAACTCTCGCCGGAACATGTCCCAGTCGACATCATCATGTCTCTGAATGGGATGACCAACGCTTAACTTCCCGCACCACGGGGTTCCTGAACGAGCCTTTGTTTGTATTCGGGTGTGAGGAAAATGGCGGCATGATCCGATTTGCCAAAAGCTGGAAGTGGCGCACTTTATAGGCGTTCTTAAACGGAGAGTAGCAATGATCCAGCGTGTTTGCTCCTCATGTAGGACAGGAGACGTGCTGGTGAAAGTTTGGCAAGACTTTCTTTAGGTTTGCTTTGTTAAAATCGCGACAGAGGAAAACTCCCTCGGCAGATAGAATTGGCGCCAAATGATTGTTAAATGTTCCAGATGAGGCGAGCAGGGCCGCGAGAGAATGGTGATGTTCCTGGGGTCGCACCATTTCTTGTTAATCATGAAGCATACTCCACCGCCTTTGGATTTACCGGCCTCGGCTGTTCTGTCCATCCGAAAAAAAGAGAAGTTCTCCGACGGCGTCACAGCTGTGTCCGGGACCGCGGGCGTGAGCCATGTTTCGGACAAACAATTGATGTTACAGTCTCTCATGTCCCGTTGAAAACTTATCCTGGCTCTAAGATCGTCCATCTTATTCTCCAAGGATTGAACATTTGCGAGCAGAATGCTCGGGAGAGGAGGGCTGAATGCCCTTCTCCTCAGTCTGTTGCAGATCCCCGCGCGTTTCCCGCGGTGTTTCTTGATTCTTCGCCGTCGACTCTGGCCATTGTTCAACTCGGCTTTCCGAAGAATCTCAGCTGGCCACAGAGGATCGGCGAAAGTGTCCTGAAACAGTCCAGTGTAGAGGTAACCAATGTCCAAAAGAGTTTTGCTGTCATAGCAGATCAATGCAGATGATAAGTTTGTAAAAACTGAGAGAAAAAGAAAGTAAAATAGTAAATAAAAGCACAGTCTTCATGAGCGACCTGAACGGCGACCGAACACGGGCGGCGCCATTTTGAATGTATGGTGGCACCATTTTAAATAAACATATTCTCAGATTAATTTAAACAGAGGACACAAACAGTTTTACTTAGTAAAAAATTATGTAAAACTAGGCCTGCATGTTGATATTGTACAATATCAATCCAAATATACAAAATGAATTGATATGTCAATATAAACATAAGAATATGCTACAATGTTACATTTGAATACCTATGAATACTATAGGGTCATGTTAAAATATGATCAAACAGGTGATCATTACAATGTAAATCTAAAGCATGACATGTTTACTTGAATACACTGTATTTGAAGATTACAACAGGCCACACACATTTAGCAAGATATTATAGTCAAATGTAATTTGAATGTGAATAAAAGCTTGATCCTGAATAGCTGAATTACACTGAAAGCCTTTAATAGACTCAAGTGTTTACCGTTCGGTACCCCAGGGTGCCCTTCATGTGTCTTGCTCTGAGTTTAAATCAACTGTACAGCCATTTATGGCCCCGTGGGAGGCGGGTTATGTGTTCGTACTGTGATTACAGTTACATAACCTTTCCAAACAGTGCTCCTGTTTAAATCACAGAGAAATTTTAATTTTCTGAAGTTTTTCTCAGATATTTGCCATCAGAAGTCAGAGATTTGAATACAAACGCAAACATAGATATTCTCTACAAATCTTTGGAAATTATGAGTCATGCTATGCAGTTTAATTTTAATTATTTTATCAGCCCAGTTTCAGTTAAATTTAAGTTAGTCTAAATGAAAAGAAACACGTTCATAAAACTCAAAACAATAAAATGATTCAGATGACTTAAAATGTGTCAGTTTTGAGAACTCAAAAGAAATAAAAGTTAATTTGATTGAACTAATTTGTCTAATTTGAGTTAGCTCTACTCAAACCAATTACTTATTTTGAGCTAGAATCCACCATTTTTGTCCGACAAAGCAGTCAAGAGAGTTTGTAGATTAACATCGATGGACTTGAACTTGAAAACTGGTGTGTCTGGACACAACTTTTCTTTTAGTGTTTCTTTTAATTTAGACAAACTTAACTGAAACTGGGCTGGGATTTCTATTTCCCAGCATGCTTTGCCATGACACTCAAAAGGAGAGTAAATTCCAAAATTAAGTGTTATATTATGTTTTTGTTTATGTATAATATGTTTTGTGAAAGATTAACTTTAAGTGGGGATTTGGTAGTGTTTAATGGTAGTAATGTTTTGTGATGCTAGTTTAGAAGAGTTTCTGTTATGTTGTTTTTTAGGGTTACCATCATGGTGACGAGTGGAGCATGAGCTTAGTTTGAGAACAGATATATGTTATATGTTTTATATTGCTGTCCTCATTCAGCAAGTGCCATGCTATGCTAATCTTATCAAAGCATTGTGTCACCAATTAGCATTTATTGAAATAGCTAGTTAAAGCTAGCCAAGTTTCCACTACTAAAAAAAAAAATTGAGATTACATATTTTTAAGTTAAATGTATGAAGTAGCTTACTCAAATATTTCAAGTTCAGAGCAATTAAAATTATTACAGAATAAAAATCTGCAAGTTCTGCTTTCTTAAACTTTAAATTTCTTAACTTAGGCAACTGATTGCCTCATTTTTTTCAGGATTTCAATTCAGGTTTACAGTGTAATTCAGAAAATGCCAACTTTCTAGTTGGTATCAATGCTTTGATAGCATTAGCATAGTATAGCAATTGCTGAATACTCTAAGTCACCATGAGGGTAACCCTACAAAAAACCCACATAATAGAATTTTAGCATTTACTCTCCTTTTTAAGTGTCAGGGCAAAGCGTGCTGGGAAAAAGAAATCCAAGCCCAGTTTCAGTTAAATTTAAGTTTGTCTAAATTAAAAGAAACAAGTTTATAAAACTCAAAACAATGGCCATCTCCGAAGCCACTTTTGCTAGTTTAACAGCAGGAAAAATGGTCGGTGTGCCAGGCACATGGTCCAAATGGGTTGTACCTATTTTCTTATCGAGTCATGGGTGTGTTTTGGCCGTAACATGCTATAAACCAATCAGAGTGTCATCTCCCATTCCCTTTAAAAGCCAGTTGCACTTGCACCATGGCGGATTCGCTACTGGTGGAATTTGCGAGCGTAAAGACCGAATACTTCTCCAGAGAGGAACCCGCCTATAGGAGCATATTACTAACACCCCCTTTAAATACTGCGCTATTTACTTTAGACCAGGTTTTTGTTGGTCAATGGCGCTTTCTGTCGTTTTCAGTTGCCTCAAAATAGCAACACGCCAACAATGCGCCTGAACACACCTCGTTTTCAGACCAGCACGCCCATGGGTGAAAATATGGGCGAATGCATTTGCTATTTAAACAATGTGGCACAGGAAGTGAAAATGATAACTGCGTCAGACTGAAACTAGGAAAAAAACACTTGCGTTGCGTCTGGCACTGCATTGCGCCAGTCTATGATAGGGCCCATAATGTGTCAGTTTTGTGAACTCAGAAGAAAAAGAAAGTACTAAACACTCATAAAAGTTCATTTGATTGAACTAATTAGTTTAATTTAAGTTTAACCTACTCAAACCAATGAGTTATTTTAGCATTAGGGTTAAGTGTAGGAATTAAACTAAACTCTCCATAGAAATGAAAGAGCAATCTCGGAACATTGTCCTTTTGTGGATCATATATGTTGAATTCCATTTAGATGGCAGATCCAATTTTCCCTATAATGAAGCTGAATAGATGTCCTCAGACTCGTGCCAATATTGATTTGCCTCCTGTAAAAAGCAACCGAACCGTTGCCCTTTTGAACATGCACACAAAGTCTTTTCATAGAAAGGAAATGGAAAATGATTAACTTTAATGATGGCCATTGTGTAAGAGCAGGTGACAGAATGTCGCTTTCTCTCAAATTATTATACCTTTTTATGTCCCCATCATCGCTAATCTTGCGACTTTCTGTCTCCATTAGCAAGTGCATCAATGCAAAGTCTACCACCTCCCCTTCCTTTTTTTAATCATCCCTTTCCTGTATTTGCTGTGCTTATTAGCCACTACGACAAGCTTAGCCGGTGGAACTGATGTTAATGGGCTTCACTTTTTCAACACTCTTTCGCTTCAGCGAGGACCCCTGGGTTATTTTGCCCAGTTGGCACAAAAAAAAAAATCCTTCTGAATGCTTGTTGTTGCACTGTAACTCTTGTGTAGAAGTGCCAGCTGCAATCTGTGAAAATAACGGCTTTTTTCCCCCTTTTTTTATAACAAAAGGAAGGATATTTCAGGCGATGACAGAAATCACATTTTCCCCACCACCAGTGCAAAAAATGTCAGAGAAATGTTTTTTAGTCTTTTTTTTTTGTATTGTCTTGTCTAGCATGCAATTAATGGCTTGAGGTATAATTCATATGCTCATATGGCTTACCGCCAAGCCATAGTTTCATATCTCATCATGGCATCCAGTCAGGCATAACCTGCCGATGATGGCTTCGTTACCGACACTCAACACTTTTATCTCATCCGAATGGTTTCATTTTTGCAAGTGTTTTTTTCTTCCTTTTTTCCCCTGGGAAATGTTATTGCTCAGAGATTGCACTTTCTTCTCTGTTATGATTAAAATCAGTGTTTAGTCATAGTCTTTTGACTAAAATGCCATTTAGTTTTAGTCATATTTTAGTCACCTGAATTGTTTTAGCTTTAGGCCATGTGTCCACCGAAGCGTTTTTATCCAGCTGAAAACACCTTGGTGTGGGCGCTTGAGAGCGTTTTGGCAGTGCAGCTTTTTTTCAGTTGAGACTCTTTGCTTGTTATGATACGGAATATCCGCAACGAATAAACAAATGAGTTGGGTGACCCATAAAAATTCTCCCCCCTCAAAGTTGTCATGAAGGGCAAAATTAGCTATATAGACCATACCCACTATTTGTACGAGGCTGTAAATATGCTTTTTTTTCTGCTGTAAAGTTGGGCAATTTAACATGAGGCTCAATGAGATTCTGCTTTCTTTTGGAGCCTGTCCCTAGTGGCCAGCCAATGAATCACAGTTTAAATCACCTTCGTATTGGCTTCAAGAGAAACTTGTTCTGTAAAGGGAATAATTGTTTACGGTATGATGTTACTTGGACACATCTGTATGGTGAACAGACAGGAAGTAAACTTGGTTATGGTATCCGACTCCGTCTCATGCTTCCCATTAACATAACATGGTGTCAGAAGTTAAACCAGTTAGTTAGGAGGTTGCGATAAACCCTCGAGGGAGAGAGTGTGTGCACGTCTCTGGGGCGCAGACAGAAAACGAAGATTAAAGTGATCGGAGAAGCTGCGAGAAGGGGAAAGCGGAGATCGGAAAAGCCGTGAGAGAGCGAGACAGAGAGAAGAGGACATATGAGCTGGTGAGGAACAGCAGGAAAGATAAGAAGAGGTGACAATGGATGAAGCAGCAAATGTGCCACATTCGATGCCGTCGCTGATGCCAGGCAAGTTTGATTTCAGCGACATGAGTGAATGGCCGAAATGGATGCAACACTTTGAGCGTTATAGAATTATGTCAGGCCTAGACAAGCAGTCACAAGAATATCAGGTTAATGCACGCCATTGGTGATGAAGCTGAAGATATCCTGAATGTTCTTCCCCTGTCTAAGGAGGTGAAAAGGTCATACGAGACAGTGAAAACGGCGTTCACACGGCATTGTGTAAGCAAACGTAATGTGATTTTTGAACGTGCACATTTTAACAGACATAATCAAGAGGCAGGAGATAGTATAGAAGCTTCCATCACTGCTGTACATACACTGGCAGAACATTGTGAGTTTGGAGCCTTAAGAGATGAACTGATAAGGGACAGAACTGTCGTTGGCATACAGGATGCAAGACTGTCTGAAAGATTGCAACTTGATCCTGAGCTCACACTTGAAAAAGCCATGATTAAAGTGAGGCAGAGTGAGGCTGTGAAGAGACAGCAACCCATCCTGCGTGGAAGCTCACGGGAGGTGCAAATAGCAGGGGACGTTCATGCTTTAGGTTCAAAACCAAACGGTTACAAAAGAAAGTGAAATGGCAGTAAATCAGCTGGGTGTGGAAAATGTGGAAATATAAAGAGACACAATTGGAAAGAGTGCCCTGCACGTGAAGCGGAATGCCATAAATGCCACAAAAGGGACACTTACGCAAAGCAGTGTTGTTCAGCTGGAATGGTTAATGACATCACTCAGGAGCGAGAAGAGCAGAGCATGAAAGACTTTGCTTTCCTGGGAGAGGTGAGTTCAATAGGAGACAAGTGACTCCTGCCACCTTGCAAAATCCTGTATGGGCCCGGGAATCAGGCCCTCTATGTTCAGGGACGGTTCCTGGGTGAGTTGAACATCAAGAATAAGCATTTATGTGGTGAAAAGGCTGTCCAAAGCACTGTTGAGGCTTCCAGCGATAGAGGCTTTGCATCTGATGACATGCTTACACAGCGTGCAGACAAAATTGGAAGATTTTGTCGCTAACTATCCGACTGTCTTCAATGGTTTGGGAAATTTGAAAGAGCCGTACAAGACTGAACTAGAGCAAGGAGCCATACCTTATGCACTGTCATCTCCACGTAGAGTTCCACTCCCTCTGTGAGACAAAGTGAAAGCTGAACTGCAACACATGGAAGCCATGGGAGTGATATCCAAGGTCCCTGAGCCAACTCCATGGTGCGCAGGGTTGGTAGTTGTGCCTAAAGCTCAGAGGAAAATTAGACTGTGCGTAGATCTTACTCACCTGAACAAGTGAGTCTGTCGAGAGAGAAACATCTTACCAGCAGTTGACCATACGCTAGCCATGTTAGCAGGGGCTAAAGTGTACATGAAGTCAGGGTTTTGGCAAATTCCCTTGACAAAGGAAAGTTAGTTTCTGACCACTTTCATCACGCCATTTGGCCGGTATGCTTTTAACCGGTTACTGTTTGGGATTTCGTCGGCCCCGGTACACTTCCAGCATCGAATGACACAGATGCTGGAAGGCTGCGCAGGAGTAGTTTGTCACACAGATGATATTGTGGTGTATGGGGAAAATCTACAGCAACACAATGAAAGATTGCATCAGGTCCTTGAGCAGACTTGAAGAGAAAGGACTAACACTGAATGAGAAATGTGTCTTTGCCAAGGACAATATAATGTTTGTTGGACACAGTGTTACTTCAGATGGAATCGCACCTGATCCGAGCAAGGTGAGAGCAATACTGGATATGCCTGAGCCCAGCTCTGTAGCAAATGTTAGGAGGGTCGTGGGCATGGCAAATTTGTACCGCACCTGGCTTCAATCACATATCCATTGAAAGATCTGCTGTCAGAAAAGAACGAATGGTGTTGGAATACACCTCAGCGAGAAGCCTTCCAGAAAATAAAGAGGAGCTCAGTTCGACTCAATACTGGCTCCAATACTGCTCCCCAACATATGAAACCAGACCGTCAGCAGATGCTTCGTCATTTGGGTTAGGATGAGTGCTGACCCAAAAACAACCCGAGGATGGATTATGGAAGCTGGTGGTTTACATTTCCCGAGGGTTGTCAGTTGCAGGACAAGCGGTTGCAGAACAAACTGAGAGACGTTCTTATGTGACCCGCTCAGGAAGAGTGTCACGCCCACCTAAGAGGATGGACTGAGAAGGTTGGACTCGATATAGTGTTCCTTACAACTTACCAAAGATCCAGTGATCCATGGATATTGACATGCAGCCAGGAATCGTGTTTCCTGACATTTAGGAAATACGGGGAAATACATAAAGCAAATTTGCCAGTGAACGCTTTATATAAATACAATATAGGTAGGTCTAAATCCGGTGATCGCTATATCGATGTTATATATATATATATATATATATATATATATATATATATATATATATATATATATATATATATATATATATATATATATATAAAAATGTAGAACATGGATTCAACAGGCATGTATTTATGATACTAGTTGGGAAGCCGGTCTCTGAGCCCTCCCTAGCTCCACAGTGCCCCACAAATTTCCAATATAAATCAGTGGTGAAAAATGGAACTGCAACGCGCTCTCATTGAAAACCATTGGGGCAGATTTCTGGCTGCCCCACTTATTTTCATGTTAAATCACTAGTCAATCACATGTCAAAATCACGTCACATGTTTTTGACAATCACAATCAAAAAAATACATTTTGTCAAGGTGAATTATGAAGTACTCACAAAGTCTCATGAAAAACAACAACTTTTATTGCAAATTAATTACACAGAAAGCCATCACCGCGCTCTCCCTCCCTTTATAAATCACTGACAGAAGCAGTCAGTGCAAGCTCACTGATTTCGGAATCGGAATTAATTTTCCATGTTGTTGCTTTTTTCACACAAATGTGTTCCTCACATGAGGGATGCACCTTTTTTTATGTTGTCTTATGTTTAAATAACTAAATTAATGCTAGGCCTGACTATTTAAGTGACTATATTCTGATTATAAACCAAGTATTACACTATTGATGCTGTTAAAGCTACCTCAGGAAGTTTTCCAGCTGGCTTATATTATTGCGGAAGTTCTCAAGAACGTTCCGTGCATATGGTCAATCGCATTCATTCCTGTTGCGTTTTCGAGGATGGACCAGGGAAACAACCCTATCCAATATTTTGACTTTGGACTGCAATATCATTCTAGCTGTCAATATTACATACTGCACCTTCAAAAAGTAAGTGATATGTAAATTATTTATGTTGTGGTTTAAAATGATGCCGTTTTTCCTCTTCTTTGGAAATAACACTTCACTCAGTCTTTGATGCCAGAATATAGGTTTTATTCTTTCAAACAAAACCGAGTCGATCTGCAGAGCTCCTCATGACTCAGGGAAATCCTCTATTATATAGGCAGTTCCTACACATTCCAAACATACTACGTCATTGTTTATCTTTCCCCACATGTCTTAACTTGGCTTGAGTCCAGCACTATCTCCATATATGGACTTAACACCCAACACTGTGAGGGGTGGTCTTCCAGTCTCCTGCAGACCCCTGCACTCCCTCAGCTGAATATCATCATATAGATGTAAATAATAGTGTATAATCATACAGCTGAATTGTAATAAAATACTTATTATTAATGCAATAAACACTTCAACATTTCCCCCCTTTGAGGCTTATCAAGCCTCACTTTCACTATTCTTTACCCAGAGTGTAGCTTCAAAATCCAGCCTCCTCAGTTATGCTGCAGCAACTAAATCAAGTCACTTAGTTTCATTTCCAATGACCAGATTATTGCAACCACACTCCAGAGGAAGTAGTAGAACCAAACATCTCTTTTCAGACTTTTTTTTTTTTTTCTTTTCAGTTTTTTCTTTTTTCCAAAAGAGTAAAAGATTCAACTCTCCCTAATCCTTTCCTTCAAAATTAAACATTGTTATAAGCATGTGCGTGCATTTTGTTCAGCCTTGCCTGTGGTTGTCACAGTTATGTAAAATACATCAAAAATAATCATGTTACATATATTTAAAAACTCTTTTGCACTGTAGACATCTTCTTCAACCCAGATACTTTGCGCATCGTGAGAGGTCACCCTTTGGGGAGCGGTTAGGCTAGCACCTACACCCAGGGTCTGGCTCATCATTATTCATCTTCTTCGTCCTCATTGGAGGTGCTCGAATCAATCTCCAATGCTCTCATAACCCAGCTCGGTTTCCCATACAATTCCTGGTAATATATACTTTGGTTGCCCTCCAGAATTACTTTACCATTATCATGACATCTTAACATTTCCATTTGATTAGTTGTGGCTTTGATTACTAGTGATCTTAAGATAGGAAGTACACAACAGAACAATAAACCTCCTATTAATATTGCAACTCCTAAAAACATTCCTAATTTAGCAAGCCATGCCCCAATTTCCAAATTTTAGATCCAACCAATCCCATATCTTTTCATCCCTTCCAGCATTTTCTTTAAGCTCTATTCTTAATTCTTTTATTTTATTCATAGCTTTGCTAAATTTTCCTCCTGGAGCTGTATTATTAGGTATGAAGGTACAGCACTGATCTCCAAACATTACACATACCCTCCTTTGTCTGCTAATATCCAATCCAGTGCTTGCCTATTTTGCCATGTCATTTTACTTGTTTCATGTAATTGTTCTCCTAATGCGGCTAAAGCATCATCAGTGTAATTAATAAATCTCTGCTGATTATAATAAATATAGTTGATCCATTCTGCATTTTTATTTGGGGTGATCCATATGAATATTGATTCAAATCCTGCTTTTACCTCATCTCTTGCTTTAAGCTTATTAGGTATACCTCTGGGTTGACCAATTGAATCTATAGTTACTTTAGGATCTGGTTTATAAGCTCTTTTAGTCCTATTGTTATCTTCTTTTACCGGTTGCTCTGAATCCCATTGTACAATGGTTACTTCTTGAATTAGTCGCACTCTAGCACATATTCCTTTCCATCTTAAAGGTAAAAATGCTAGAAGTCTGTCTTTTCCACAAGCCCAAAAGAAATCTGCTACTACCTTTGTTTGATCTTCATACAATTCTATTGATGGCAATGCTATAGTTTGATTTTTACAGTTTTTCTTCTTTCGGATTTATTTTTCTCCCATTTCTTGTTCCTAGCGCTTGAAGTTCTGGAGCTCTTACTGGCGTATTTGAACTCCAAGAATTTTTCTATCTATGTTCCAAATAGTAGCACATTTTCCATTGAACCTTCCTAAATCATACATTCCTTCTGATTTATTAAAACACTCATATTCTTGGTTCTGATCAATGCTAAACCATTTTGGTATTTCTACTTCTTCTTTTTCTACTCTAAGGTTTGCATTTACATCCCAGTATCTACACCAGTCTCCCCAATGAGGTCTGTTAAATTTATCCCGATATTCTGAACTACCCAAAAAGCTAAACACTCTGCTGAACAATAGGGCATAAAATAATCATTTGTATGGCAAAAATTCCTATTAAATTTAGCACATGACACATAATCATGTGGATTTGGAACTGCTATTACCTTATTTAGAGAAGCGATTTAGCACACACTAAACAATTATCCATACCTACTTCTCTTGCTGTAAATGTTGCCCATTTGTACCAATCATTATTTTGCGCTGTTTCCCATAAAATATCTTCTCTGCTACTCTCACTGATTTTTTCCTCATCAACATTTCTACGTTGCTTTGATATTGTCAGGTTATTAGTCAATTCTTGTTCTATCGGTGTTATTGTTGAGTTGTCACTGGGTTTATCTGAGGGCTGAAAAATCAATTGCAGGGAAGTCTGGGTTGTGCTGAGCACCGTTTGAGCTTGAAGAGAAACTTGAGTACTGTTGCTTAAACCTTGCACTTGAATTGTCAGGTGCAGTAAGCATGTGACGATCATCATCAGACATATTTTTGGACTCATCTTTCTTTCTTTGTTGACTTTCTTTGCTTTGCTCAGCTCCTTGCTTCTCTGAGCTTTCCGCATACTGCACCCTTTCATCTTGCGCTCTTGTTTCCCTCCTGGGAACTCTTGTGCAGTGATTCAGATGATACCAGGTGGTGCTTCCTT
Source organism: Paracanthobrama guichenoti (assembly GCA_018749465.1). Taxonomy (NCBI): domain Eukaryota; kingdom Metazoa; phylum Chordata; class Actinopteri; order Cypriniformes; family Gobionidae; genus Paracanthobrama; species Paracanthobrama guichenoti. Next base: position 38,784 of record JAGHMJ010003090.1, read on the forward strand.
CCACTTGGACCGCTGTCGGCGTAGCTGTCACCACTTTGTACGGTCCCTCTCCTAGGTTCATTCCACTTTCTCCTGAACACCCTCAGATACACCTGATCACCTGGAACAACTGGACAAGGTATCTCCGTCTCCTCTCTGGGCTGCTTTCTTATTTCCTGCAAATATATAGCTTTATGTATTGCAGTTAGTTTTTTCATATACGATCTCAACTCCAGTTGCAATTGTTCCAAAGGAGGTCCTTTGTGCGGTCCTCTACAATATGGCACAGGCATGGGTCGACCCGTAAGCATTTCATGCGGTGTTAGATGCGCATACTTCTGTTAGTTTGCATGCGATAACTCATTAATGCAAGTGGTAAGGCATCAATCCAGTTAAGTTTAGTACTTTCACACAATTTGTTAAGTTTTGCCTTGAGAGTTCCATTCACCCTCTCTACACAACCTTGTGATTCTGGGTGGTAGACACATCCTAGTCTCTGTTTTATTCTTAACTGTTGTAAAACTTGTTTTACAGTTTTTTGAATAAATGCCGATCCATTGTCCGAACTTATTTCTGATGGTATTCCAAATCTAGGAATTACCTCTCTAGTCAGAAATTTAATAACTGTTCCTGCTCCTTCATCTGCTGATGGTGTTGCTTCCACCCATCTGCTAAATCTGTCTATTATCACAAGCATGTACCTTTTGCCTTGTACTCTCTTTATCATGTCCACATAATCCATTACCAGATGCTTGAATGGCCCTTCTGGTACTGGTATGTGACCTATTGGTGTCGCTGTTCCTTTCCTAACATTATTTTTGGCACAAATTTCACATGTGGACAGAAAATTGTCTACCATTGCATATAAATATGGAGACCAATATCCTTGATTTTTTATTTTCTTTATCACCTCCCCCCTTGCACAATGGTCAAAACCATGTGCATCCAAAATGAGGATGTTTAAAAGTGCTGTTGATGCAACAATCTGTCCATCATGTGAGCGCCAAAGACCTTTTTCATCTTGTGTGGCCCCCCTTTGATTCCACACTGAATGTTCATACGGACCAGCTTGCTGCTGTATTCTAATAATATCATCCAGTTGAGGTTGTGGTTCTATGAGAACTACTGGTGTTAATATTGCTACTTGACATCCCGATGCCTTTTTAGCTTCCAAGTCTGCCATGTTGTTCCCTTTACTGACAAAGTCATTTCCTTTTTTATGAGCCTGACATTTAATGATGGCTAATCGTTTTGGTAGCATCATAGCAGAAATCAACTCACATATCTGTTCAGCATGCTGGATGGGAGTTCCATCACTCTTTTGAACCCTCTTTGCTTCCACACTGCTCCAAACAAATGACACACACCATGAGCATAAGCTGAATCTGTAAAGATATTCGCTATTTGTCCTTTTGCTACCTGACATGCAGCCGTAAGAGCTTTCAGTTCTGCTAACTGAGCAGAGCATGGCTGTGCACAGTATTGAGATATTACAGGCTCAAAGTTCTCCCCTTCTTTTCTTACTACTGAATATCCTGCATGATTTCCCAAATGATCTTTATAACTTGAACCATCTACAAAGTAGATCACTTCTGCTTCAGCAATTGGTGTAGATTCAAGATCTGGACGTAATCTAGTGAATGCCAGGGAACTGGCCACACAATCATGCGGCTCTCCTTCATGCCGCAAAGGAATCAGTTCAGCTGGATTCACTGTATTACATCTCTTAATGGTAACATCTGGATATGTCAACAATGATGAATATGCTAAAATACGCGCCTGAGTCAAAACAAATTTTCCTTGTTCTATCAATTCCACAATTTTATGATGTGCAACAACAGTCACTGGATATCCCATAGTAATTGTAGATGCTTTCTCATATGCATAGTGCACTGCTGCAAGACCCTGGTAGCATGGTGGATAACCCTGAGCTACATTGTCAAGTTTAGTACTATAATATGCAATAGGTTGCTTTTTCCTGCCACTACAAGTCTCCTGCATCAGAACAGCTGATGCATATCCATCTTCTCTGTTTGCCACATATAAATAAAACTCTCTTGTGTAATCAGGATTTCCAAGTGCTGGTGCTCTCTGTAATTCCTTCTTTATAGATTCAAATGCTATTAAAGCATCTGTATTCCATTTTAGCTGATTACTCAATTTCTGCAGTCCTGCTTGTTTCATTATTTCTCTCAATGGAGCTGTTTTTATTGCATAGTCCTCTATCCAATCAGCACTGAATCCTGTCATTCCTAAAAAAGTCATCATTTGTTTTACAGTCTGTGGCAAAGGTGCTTTACTTATACCCTCCAACTGAGCTGGAGCTATAGCTTTTGTGCCATGTGATATCAATTTTCCCCAAATACTCAACCTGCGGCTGACAGTACTGCAGTTTACTTTTAGAAGCCTTGTGTCCTCCTTCTGCTAACTTTGTAAGTACTTTAATAGAATCTTTGTGACACTGTTCGCGTGTTGTTGAACAAATCATCAAATCATCTACATATTGCAACAGAGTACTTTCCATCATAAGGTCTTCTAAATCAGCCTTGAGAACCTGATTAAAAATATCGGCGAATGCTTAAATCCCTGTGGCATTCGAGTATATGTGTACTGTTTTTCAGCATAAGTAAACGAAAACAAATGTCTACTTTTTCTTCTACAGGAATGCTAAAAAGGCATTGCAGAGATCAATTACCGTGAAATATTTAGCATCCGGGGTACATTCGTTAGCAGCGTATGTGGATTTGGCACATCAGCTGGCCAGTCTTCTGCTATGTCATTAATTGCTCTCAAATCATGCACAAGACGCCATTTAGTTTTGTTCGCTTTAATTACAGGAAGAATTGGAGTGTTACAATAGCTATTTGTTTCTATCAATACTCCTGCTTTTAGGAGACCTTCAATAGTATTCTTAATGCCTGCCTCAGCTTCAGGCTTTAAAGGATACTGAGATTTTCTAGGCAAACATGCACCTGGTTTTAGCTGGATGATTATAGGGCTAGCTGACTTTACCAATCCTACATCTGTATCATGTTGAGACCATAATTCAGTAGGCACTTGTTGCTCTGCTTCATTAAAAAGTTCAACATCAATAGTCTCCATTGTTTTAGGTGCTATTGTCATCTGTTTTGTATTTTTCATCAATGACTATTTCCTGAGGAGTCCCTATCACTTGTGTTGCACACAAAATTTTAATGAAATTTTTGTCATTTGAATGAAAAAAATGAACTGATTTATGGTTGGCTCCCACTGGCATTGTTCAGCTTTTTCATCATTGGCCCTAAGTCTTTTGTTTCCCAATTCTTTCCTACATATAAAGACACATGTGGAACAGATTCTGGTACACTGAACCACTTCTTTATGAATTCATTCTTAGTTATACTCACTGCTGCTCCCTGCTTACCTATTATGATGTTCTTCAAGATAAGTTCAACCTTTTGATTTTCAGTTTCTCTTTGCCATCTTTGTTCTATTTTTACATCCCTGTCAGGATCATATATCATAGTACAGTGAAACTCTGACTTTGGCAACTTTGCTTCAGAAATCTGTGCTTCAATAAACTTTCCCCATGTGTCAATTATTTGTCTTACATCATTTTCAATTTGTCCTAGCCAATATACATTTGCTTTTGGTTCTGCCATTGTCATTTGAGTTCCTATCCCTTGGAAGTCTATGTACACTCCATCAGGAGAGCACCAAATTTGAAGTCCTAATTTACATAATGCATCTCTTCCTAATAGATTAACAGGAGTTTGATCTGATACGAGGACAGGAATGGTCACACTTTTGTTTTTAGCTTCTAAACACACAGGAGCTGTCATAGGAATTAACTGTTTTTGTCCCGAGAATCCTATTGTCTTTGCAAATTTGCCAGACAGAGGAGATGAGAAGCATAATTTGAATTTACACATGTATAAACTGCTCCTGTATCTATTAGCATTGGTGTTGTTTTACCTTCTATTTTAACTTTTAGCATTGGTTCTTGATTGGCAGTGGTTGTTAAAATTGGCATTTGATTCTCCTCATAGAATTCTCTGGGCACCCCTAATATCCCTGATTTGGACCTCCCCAAGGGTTTACTGGACCATAACATGGACCCCTAGAGGGGCGTTGCCAACTCTTCCCCCTTCTACCCACATGTGACTGTTGCCATGGATTATTAGGGCAGTCTCTTCTGTTGTGTCCAAACTGACCACATGTCCAGCATTCTCCCAAAGGAGTATTATTAGTCCAGCCTTGACCTCTTCCTCCCCCTTGTGATGGATTGGCCTTCCACCTCATTGGCCCCTGTTGTTGAGCATATACATTAACAGTTGGTGCAGGCATCTGGTTTGCGTTTGAAGAGGCTGCTACAGGCTGAGGCATTTGCACAGTTTGTGGTGGAGCATTCACAGGAGCCATTACAGACATTTGTTCTGCATTTTCACTTTTGACTGTAGCTTGGATCTTTTTTCTTATTACTGTTTGTCAGCTGTTCAAGCTGCAATTGAGTCAATTTTCTTTGTAATTCTTTTCTTGAGTTTTTGTCTCTGCTGATTCTTTCTGTATTGTTCTACAGCATGAGACACATGGTCGCAGAACTCTTTATGTGATTTAGAGTTTAGACCAACTACATCTTCTAGTTTGCTTTTACTTCTTGAGGCATTGCTTCGACCACGGCATTTCTGAACAGTGTTGACATTAACGGGTCATTTTCAGGATTCCCTTCAGTCTCCTGCTTCCATCTTTTTAATTGTCTTTGCACATATATGACTGGGTTATCTTTATCCTCCAGTTGTTCTCCTTTTAACGCTTTAGGATCAATCTTTGTTGGAAATTCATCCCTCAGAGCTTGCCATACTGCTGGACGATGTGCATCCAGAACAGTCCCATCCATATAATAGGAGTCAACAGCTCTGTCTAAATCAGATGCTTCAAGAATTTCTCCCATCTTTGGGCCTCCTATGATTCTTGCTAGAAGAGCTTTAATGTCCCCAACAGATAATATTTTGCCCATTGTCTCTTCCTCAAATGCTTTAATCCACTTTCCAGCCCCATCTTGGATTTCCGGCAGACGAGCGACTAACCCCTCGAGGTCCTGTGTGGCCCAGGGCACATATTGCCCCTGTGCACCCTTGATTAAAATAGGAAGCTGTTTTACTCTAGATCTAAGCCTCCCCTTTTCTCTTCCCTGTGACCAGTTTCCTGCATCAGATGACTCCTCCTCACTTTCCTCATGCACATTTTCCCAAAGCTCATTTCTACTTTTACCAATTTGTCTGTGTCTTTTACTAATTTTTGTGTTTCTTTAATTTTTTTATCTATTTCTTCTTCTATTTTCCGTCTTTGTCGTTCAATTGTTCTATCTTCTGCTCTTCCTACTTGTTTCCCTTCATACTGTGTTTTCATTACCTCTAATGCTCTCCGTGCCTGTTCATAACAATCTAAAGGCAAACTTTTCTCAGATTGTTTATGTCTCCCCTATCTTTTGTTTTACCTCTGCCCCTGTTTGTTTTTCTTCTTCTAATTGTACTTCTCCTTCCAATTCTATTCCTCCTTTCACTTCCAAAAGCCCCTTCAGCATTGGAAACTGACCTTCTAAAGATGCATTTGTCATTAGTTTTGAATACATCTCTTCTTTTTTCAATGTTTCTTTTTCTGTCTCTTTCAATTCTTTTCTTGCTTGTTTTATATTCTTTAACATTTCTTCTCCTTCTTTTTAAACAATGCCAGTATTGCCTGTTCTTTTTCTCTTTTAGCTTCTCTTTGTTGTTTCTTTAAACTTTTACTCTTCATTTTGTGGTTTTTATCAAAGTTTCCATTTCTTCACACAATGATACATCAAATGTCCCTTCTTTTGGCCATTTTGTCATCATCTGTTCAGTTCTTTTTTGCCATTTGTTTGACATTTTTCCTATTATTTCACTACATAATGGGTACTTTTTCCCTAATGATTCAACTGGGGTAATCATTTCTCTTTTATCCATTTCTTTTATTTGTAATGACACTATTTCTTATATTTTTCCAAATATTACTTTTACTGAAAGATCTTTTATTTATCTATTTATTCCTCTTATTTTATTTCTTTTGTATTAAACTCTTATCTTAATAAACTAACACAGACCTGACTAACAAACACATACGATATCGACAAGGCCTCACTCATACAATTATTCTGGAATCAAAGACCCTCTTCCTAATTAGTTCTTTAATTTTGAGAAGCTTTTTAAAGTGTCTCACCATTTCCAGGCAAACTGTGCCACCAACACAAAATTAAGCAAAATCTGCTTACCTGGCCAGTTGTATTTGTGTTGGCCACCCAGTTAAGCCCAGTCATGGGTCGTCTACCTCAGCTCCTTTCAAGTCCCATCTGGGGTGCCAAATGTTGTGGTTTAAAATGATGCCGTTTTTCCTCTTCTTTGGAAATAACACTTCACTCAGTCTTTGATGCCAGAATATAGGTTTTATTCTTTCAAACAAAACCGAGTCGATCTGCAGAGCTCCTCATGACTCAGGGAAATCCTCTATTATATAGGCAGTTCCTACACATTCCAAACATACTACGTCATTGTTTATCTTTCCCCCACATGTCTTAACTTGGCTTGAGTCCAGCACTATCTCCATATATGGACTTAACACCCAACACTGTGAGGGTGGTCTTCCAGTCTCCTGCAGACCCCTGCACTCCCTCAGCTGAATATCATCATATAGATGTAAATAATAGTGTATAATCATACAGCTGAATTGTAATAAAATACTTATTATTAATGCAATAAACACTTCAACATTTACCAGTATGTGGCGCAGTCATGCTTCCAAAGTTTCTACAGTCATACAAAATGGTTTTATGTCCAAGAATCCAAGATGGTCGCCAATTTGATGGATGTTGTTCACAGTAACAGACACGAAATATGAATAATACAGACCAGAAAATGTTAAATATTTGGGTTTATACTGAGATCTCCAACTTTTTATTGCAGACAGTCTTGGCAACTAGCAAAGTTTGGAACTTTATTGAGATTCTGAAACTCGTGTGTCGGGGTTTGTTTCTCAGAAGGAAAATTCTAAAGCAGGAGCCTTAAGCAAAAGTTAATTTGCTATCCAACTGAGAAATCAGAATTCATTTGTGATTTTTTTTTTTTTTTGCTTGCAGGCTATGAAAACTAGCACCAATTTAGGAAATGCAAGCATCGTAATGAGCATTCCCATTTCTGGTTGTTACTCGTGATACACTTGCGTGCAAAATAATGAACATCAAACAAACTCTATAACAATATACAAGAAAATAAAACCTTGAGATAATGAGATCACACTTATACACACATATATAACACGTTCTCCATTTCAAAACCTTGAGGTTTCCAAGTGCTCAGTTGACATTTGCACCTGCTAATTATACAGAAAGAGCCATGCAGAGAGTGATTATTAAAAATAGATGAAGCTTTGCACTCACCTCAGCTTTGTTTCCCTTTTTGTTTGTGTTGTGATCTGGAACATCAGAGATTCAGATCTACATCGGGTGGGTGTTGTGATGGAAGGGATATATGGGATTTGAAAAGATTTTGAAGATAATTGACAGTAATGAGCTGAACGGGCCCAGTGGCATGGAAATCAATGTACTGTAAGTCTTCAGGAGCGACTCCTTCCTTGTTTTCTGTTCTTTGATGATGATGATGTTCTCAGGAGCTAAAACAGAGGTTACAAATGCATATTTACTGAACGGCAAGAATGAAAATTCTGTTGTCAGTTACGTTGAGTAAATCGTATGACTTTATTTTGTGGAACAATAAAGGAATGTTTGGGCTGCTCAATCTTTTCCAGAGCTGGGTAAAAATGTGTTCGATTAATCAGTCCTCAGCAAAAGAAATCATATTTTACCCAAGTTAGCACTTTTGCTGTTTGAATTGTGACAGGAAAAGTCTTGCAGATGTATGGAAGGCCATTTCTGCCACATAAGAAAATAAATATGCTTGGGTGACCCATAATTATGACATACTAAGGACTCGGTCACACACACGCGAGATACGGGCAGAGGAATGGGGGAAAAACTCGAGACATGTTTTTTAAAAGTCAAACTGATTTTCACTTGACTGCCACATGTTTTTAGAACGCTGTGTCATGCGCAAGACACTGCAAGAGAGGCGAAACATGCAACATGTCCGTCTAGCGTGTGTTTACAATTTTTTAAAAAGCAATGGAAAAGTAGCGCATTGGAATGAAATAGCCCCTAAATCCTAATTATGAGATATAAAATTCAAAATTAAGAAAAGTCAATTATGAGATGAAAAGTCGACATGACAAATAATTGGCATTATAAATGTAAAAGAAATTATGACATAAAAGTCATCATTTTGACACTTTGTTTCATCATTATTATAAAAAGTGGAAATTATGAGATATGTAGGCCCCTACGTCATAATTATAAGATAAAAAGTCAAAATTATTACTTACTAAGTCATAATGACACAATCATGAGATTAAAAACTCTAAATTATGATTTATTACATAATAATTATTTTGTCAGAATTCTGACCTTTTAAGTCAATTTCAACTCTCATATGTCTTGATATGTCATCATTTTTTACTTTTATATTAGTATGTCATAATTTTGACTTTATCTCAATGTCAGTATATCAAATTTTTGTCTCAGAAATAGGACTTATAGCTTGTCATAGTTTCGACTTTTTATCTCATGATTATGACTTAGTAGGCCTATGTCATAATTTAGACTCATAAATAGGGCAGCTTGTCATAATTTAGACTTTTTAACTCAAATATGACTTAGTTTGTCATAATTATGACTTCGACTTTTCCGTTAGAGCAGTTACTTGTTGATTATTCATTTCCCTGTTGTTTTCCCAAAGTCAGTCAGTCGTGCAGGTTTAGAACGACATATGAGGTGAATAAATGATGACAGAATTTTCATTTTGGCTAAACTATTATTTAATTTCTCACTGTATATGTGGATATCCGTCGCAATGGCCTGCTAGCTGTCTTATAACAGTTTTCTCGCAAATGGCCTCGTCTCTTCAGTCTGACCTCGTTAGATGCCATTCTCACCTGTTCCCTCAATGCAATTTTAGGGAAGAAGATTTGGCTTGTTGTTCTCCCAAAACATCCCTCTCATTCAGCCAGGTATGATAAAAGATTGTGTAGTCAGCTAACTATCACATATTCAGATAGACAATACTCAATCACACCGTATTGATGTTCTCCCACGATACTCGGTGTTATTCTGCAATGCATTGTGGGTAATTGATATTCTCCGTCTTTTCTTAACTAAAGGAATAATTGATATGAGAGGCGGTTTGTGCTAGAGACGCTTGACTAAGGAGATCCGATCCAAGAATGAGAAGAAGCTGAGAAACAAAGAAGAAAACAAAAGTTCCAGAAAGGAGAAAAGGGGGAGCGGTTACAAGTAGACTTATAACTAAGTTACCCATACGCCTTCAGGTTTTCTTCTGGATGGTAACTTCTGACAGTGGACTACATCTTACTAAAGAACTTGAAAGAGAAACCCATGTTCTTTGCAGCCACAGTCCAATTCCCCCTGAACAGTGAGTGGAAATTTAAGAGGAAATCGGTCATACCGCACGTTTTTCTCTCCTTGAAAGGTACCGTTTGAATAGCTACACATGAGCCCTCCGTTTTTCTTTTAACTCTGACTGTAGAGTGCATCAGAAGAAAACTTTTAGGTATACAATTTAGGCCAGAAACACCAGTCGACACAATATAGCACATGGTCTCGTTGTATAGGCCACTTTGCTAATACATTTTGACCGGCCTTTATGAGATCTTACTGTGTGTGTCTTGCAGTATTTTAATTTTCTTGCTTGAACTCAAGACTCATGAGCGTTTAACCATCTACCAAATGTTTATGCTCCGCATACAGCAATAGTCATAGCCTACTGAAGTTCTCCATGGCCAGTTACGTGCCGTTAAACGAACGAGAGCGCAGTGATACCAGCAAACAGACATCTATATCATTTACAAAAATATAGAGCCGTGTAATATACACGTGAAACAGTTGCAAACCTATGCAGTTTCTTGCCCCACAGATGTCTATTCATATCATTATAAGAGCATTGCACTTGTGCAATGTTTGGTGTCCAAAGTCATTATTTTTTCTCCCTGCTTTTTTCAAATGGTTGTATTTTTAATTGGCCTATTTTAATAATTTGTTACTCATTGTAATGGATCACTAGATGTTACAGGCCATAAAATGTTTATATTTTCTGTAATATATATATATAGCTGGAATCATGATTTCTTGTTATCCGAATTACAGTATTTTTTTCCATCATGTGTCATTGTGTAATCAAAATATTTTATTTTACATTTCTTTTGGTAATATTTAATTTATTTTATTTATAAAAGGCATAAATAGTCAATTTCCTAATGCTACAACATGAAATTGTTTAAAAATAACTTTTATCTTATAAAAATGTGTCCATAAATCTTGCGTCAATTCTGTTACTATACCATAACTTTGCCTTGAAATTGGCGGAATCTCCCACAACTATGTAAGATACAGGAAAATGCGAAAATGCCTTGTTGATGCTAGAGGTCAGAGGAGAATGGGCCGACTGATTCAAGCTGATAGAAGAGCAACTTTGACTGAAATAACCACTCGTTACAACCGAGATATGCAGCAAAGCATTTGTGAAGCCACAACACGCACAACCTTGAGGCGGATGGGCTACAACAGCAGAAGACCCCACCGGCTGGTGGTGGTGTAATGGTGTGGGGGATGTTTTCTTGGCACACTTTAGGCCCCTTAGTGCCAATTGGGCATCGTTTAAATGCCACGGCCTACCTGAGCATTGTTTCTGACCATGTCCATCCCTTTATGACCACCATGTACCCATTCTCTGATGGCTACTTCCAGCAGGATAATGCACCATGTCACAAAGCTCGAATCATTTCAAATTGGTTTCTTGAACATGACAATGAGTTCACTGTACTAAAATGGCCCCCACAGTCACCAGATCTCAACCCAATAGATTCAAGATTGAAGAGTTTTATTTGTCACATACACAGTTATATACAGAATATACAACCGGCAGTGAAATGTAAACAGGTCCGCTCCATGGACAGTGCAAATTCACAGTTAAAAACACAAGGAAGAAATTATAATAGAAATAGGATATAAAAAAAGTACTATCTATATATATATATATATATATATATATATATATATGTCTATATCTGTAGAATTATAAATAATCAAGTCAAGAGAAAAAAAGGTAACAAATAAGGATAAAGTGGAATAAAATAATTGAAGTAGACTTTGCAGTGAGTAAACTGTAGACTTATAAATATGTGGTTAACAAATGTATAAAGAGTATAATGTGCAAACAGGTTTATGACAGGTTGTTACACAGTAACAACGAGAACAGAAAGTGCAGTGCAATGTCAGTATGTCGATGTTTATCCTGACGTGAAGTCACGTGATGTTAAGTGACTGAGTTCAGGAGTCTGATGGCCTGGGGGAAGAAGCTTCTCCTGAGTCTCTCAGTTTTGGCCATCAGGTTTCTTGGAAGCGCTTACCAGATGGTAGCAGCGTGAAATGAGGGTTTGCAGGGTGATTAGAGTCCTTGATGATCTTGGTAGCTCTATCTTTGCAGCGTTTTGTGTAGAGCATATTTGGGATGTGGTGGAATGGGAGCTTTGTGCCCTGGATGCGCATCCCACAAATCTCCATCCTATATATTATTAAATGTAAAAAAAAAGCTCTTAATTATTAAAATAGAATGTTTTTCGTTAGTGAAGTTTTTTTTCCTTAACTTTTTGAAATGCAAAATGTATCTCCAATTATATAATCACTCGTTTGTTGTGATTTGTAACTTTAATATCATTAATATGACTTAGTATGTCATAATTTTGACTCTTCGACTCATAAATAGGACTTAGTTTGTATAATTTGGAAATTGTATCTTATGATTATGAAAGAATACCATAATTTTGACTTTTCATCTCATAAATAGGACTTAGCTTGTCATTTTTTTTATCTCGTGAATTTTACGTAATATTTCATAATTTTGTATGTCATAATCTCAATCATAATTTAGACTTTTTATCTCATAATTACAGTATGTCTTAATATGTCATAATTTAGACTTTTGTCACATAAATAGGGATTTAGCTCATCATAATTTTGACTTTTAATCTCATGATTATGACAGAATATCATAATTTTGACTTTTCAATTATAGAATCACTCGTTTGTTGCCGTCGATTACCACAGAACGAGATTCTGATTTGTCAATGTAAACCAGACTCTGTAAGTTTAGCTTTCACTTTTATCAACTTTACAGAAACATTTTTATATTCTCATGATGACTTGTACGACGTCAAGAAACTAAAAAGATTTGCAAATGTGAAATTTATGAGCCAGAAATTTTGGGGACAGATCCCTTTGGTTGGTTCAAATGTAACAGTCTATTTTTGATGTCTGAACGCTGGTCCATTTGATGAGACCGTTTGAAGATTACATGTAAAAATTCTTCCATAAGTAGGCCTAATGCATTCTGAGGAAGAAATACATGCAGAAAAAGACGATAAAACGATATATAGCCAGTTTGGATATTGAAGTGACCGTGTCGTGAGCTGAATGCAAATATCTCTTTTTGATGTAGGGCTACACAAGAAGGAACGTTGACCTTGAACTGCCATTATTTCTGACTGTGGGACTTCAGCACAACAACAACAACAGCTAAATCCATTCAGAAAGTGCTGCAACCCCTTTATGACCATGAATAGAATGGTTTGTGATGTCACAGGGCATTGCAATTATGAAATGTTCCTCTTATGAATAGCACCTCCTTCTGCACTTACTGTGTTTGGGTGAGTATTGTTTTATCTGTCTATAAGGTTAATAATAATTATGAATATTAGTAGCCTATGTGTACGTGTTTCATATCCGGCGAGTACCTCTGATGTAAAGTAGGTCTCAGAGGAAATAAAGATGTTTGTGTTTAAAACGTCTGTTTTTCTTATACTTGTGGTGTACATTTTCTGTGAAGTCTGCAGTATTCCTTAGTAAATAGCGTCACCATGTGGCTGAAAGGCATAACATAAACAAAGGGAATAATAGAATGATTGGAATAATGGAAACATTTTATTGTAGTAAAGCAACATGCTCTTTTTAAAAAAGCTTTTTGCCTTTGTTTATTGTTATCAGTTATTATTAAATAGCAATTGTTAAATTAAGATTTATATATGCGTAATAGTAAAAGAAACTACAATATTGAACAACTAATTCATGCCGCGTTTATTCAAATAAATGAAAGGTGCCCTAGAATGGAAAACTGTATTTACCTTGGCATAGTTGAATAATAAGGGTTCTGTACATGGAACTAACATACCATGAGCCTCAAACACCATTGTTTCTAGTGTGCTTGAAAAGACCAATGAAAATGACTGTGACGTAACAGTCGGGATCATTAATATTTACGCCTCCCCACATTTGCATATAACCAGCCGTGTTCAAGGCCAGGCAGTATTAACGTGGACCTGCACCGAATCAACAGAAGTTCTGCAGGTATTGTGAAAATGAGGACAATATAGTGAAAAGCGGCAGATCATGGATATAAATGTTATGTTCCAGGCTGTGCAGGGGATGCATATGAACACTTTTCATAGCCTTCCCACAGAACAGAACAGTCAACAGGCATGACTGATGTTTATCTATAACAGGATACACAACCAATTGAATTCAAAGTTGTTAGTTTGCTCTGACTAGTCAATTTCGTTAACGAAAATAAGACGAAAAATGTTCATTGACGACCTTTTTTCCATGACTAAGGCAAGAGGAGAGGACACATGCTTGTGGTTGCCAGATTTCAGTCATTTAAATCCCCCAATAAGAGCTTTTCTGTTAAAAGAACACGCGTTCTCTCCGGTGTTTTACTTAAACGTGCAATCTGGCAACGTGCGGATGATCTGAAAACACCAATAAAACAAGTAAGCTGCACTTCAGCAATCTCCATTTGAGATTCTCTGCTTAAAGTGTCATTCAGTCGGTCTGTGTTCTGCCGCTTGTGCTGTTTGCGATTGCGTTTGGTGAATAACTGCACTCGTGTGAGCTGCTGAAATGAGCCAATCAGAGCAGAGCTCAACATTATTATTCATGACCCTTCCAAATAAGGCAAAAACAGAGCATTTCATTCTAGGGACAATTTCTAGGGTTGTAAATGGACCTGTGAAACTGTATCTGGACAGTTTTTGACCTTAAATAAGCCACACACCCTCTATGTAGATATCAGAGAACACTTTAAAATATTGTTTCATTGTTTGCACCTTGTTCAAGATTCAAGATTCAAGAGTTTTATTTGTCACATACACAGTTATATACAGAATATACAACCGGCAGTGAAATGTAAACAGGTCCGCTCCATGGACAGTGCAAATTCACAGTTAAAAACACAAGGAGGAAATTATAATAGAAATAGGATATAAAAAAAGTACTATCTATATATATATATATATATGTCCATATCTGTAGAATTATAAATAATCAAGTCAAGAGAAAAAAAAGGTAACAAATAAGGATAAAGTGGAATAAAATAATTGAAGTAGACTTTGCAGTGAGTAAACTGTAGACTTATAAATATGTGGTTAACAAATGTATAAAGAGTATAATGTGCAAACAGGTTTATGACAGGTTGTTACACAGTAACAACGAGAACAGAAAGTGCAGTGCAATGTCAGTATGTCGATGTTTATCCTGAAGTGAAGTCACGTGATGTTAAGTGACTGAGTTCAGGAGTCTGATGGCCTGGGGGAAGAAGCTCCTCCTGAGTCTCTCAGTTTTGGCCATCAGGCTTCGGAAGCGCTTACCAGATGGTAGCAGCGTGAAATGAGGGTTTGCAGGGTGATTAGAGTCCTTGATGATCTTGGTAGCTCTACCTTTGCAGCGTTTGGTGTAGGCGTCCTGCAGAGACGGGAGAGCTGACCCTGAGATCGCCGCTCGGATAAGCGCCACGACTCTTTGCAGGGCTTTGCGGTCATGACTGGTGCTGTTCCCATACTGCGCTGTGATGCACTGAGTTAAAACACTTTCTATCGCCCTAAATAGAAAGTTTTCAGGATAGCTGGTGAAAGCCTGAATTTCTCAGCTGGCGCAGGTGGTACAGTCTTTGCCTGGCTTTTTCACCTGTGTCTGAATGTGAGCAGTCCAGGTCAGGTCCTGGAGATGTTTACTCCCAGGTACTTGAAGCTGCTCACTCTCTCTACTGGTGACCCGCTGATCATGAGGGGAGTATGTCCGTTGCTGTCTCTTCCTGAAGTCCACAATCATTTCTTTGGTCTTGCCAACATTCAGAGAGAGACAGTTGTCCTGGCACCATGCTGTTAGATGCTCCACCTCGTCCAAGTATGCCGCCTCATTGTTGTTGGAAATGAGGCCCAGGACAACAGTATCATCAGCAAATTTGATGATAGAGGTGGAGCTGTGTGTGGACAAACAGTCATGCGTGTAGAGAGAGTAGAGCAGGGGCTCAGGACACAGCCCTGTGGAGCTCCCACACCAGGGTGATGGAGGTGGAGGTGGACTGGCCTATTCTCACCACCTGAGGCCTGCCAGTGAGGAAGTCCTCAATCCAGTGGCAGAGAGAAGGATTCAGGCCGAGATCCAGGAGTTTGGAGGTTAGCTTGGTGGGAACTATGGTGTTAAAGGCTGAGCTATAGTCAATAAATAGCAGTCTTACGTAGTTCCCACTTTTGCTGTCGATGTGAGTGAGGGAGGAGTGGAGGACATGAGAGATGGCATCTTCAGTCGATCTATTGGGACGATAGGCAAACTGAAGAGGGTCCAAAGTGTCAGGAATGAAGGCGCAAATGGTGTTTTTAATGAGTCTCTCAAAGACCTTCATGACTATAGACGTGAGAGCCACTGGACGATAGTCATTTAGGCAAGAGGGTTTACTGTTCTTAGGGACAGGGATGATGGTGGATTTTTGAAGGAGGTGGGGACCACAGATGTAGCGAGGGACTCATTAAAGATAGATGTAAACAACCCGGTGAGCTGATCAGCACAGGACCGCAGAACACGACCTGAAATACCATCCGGCCCAGCAGCTTTCCTGACGCCCACGGCAGAGTGCTCTCCGAACTTCATCCTCTGAGACAGAGATCACGTGGTTGTTGCTGCTCTGAGTAATTCCTCTCTAACGCGCCACTTGGCGGAGTCGCGCTGCCGCGGTTACAGTCAAAGCGAGCATAGAAAGAGTTTAACTCGTTCACACGAGCAACGGATCAACGCTGGATTTAGATCCAAAGGAGCAGATGGACCTCAGACCTGCCACATGCGCCGCGAGTCGCTGAGTTGGAAATGAGACTCCACTCGGTCTTTATAACGGAGTTTTGCGGCTTTAACTGCTCGCCTGAGAGCATAGCAGGACGATCTGTATTCATTCATATTCCCTGAATGGAGACCGGCGTTGTAAGCAGCAGTGCGTCGCGCTCACTGCCGCTGCTGGATTGAATTGTCCACCCACGGTTTCTGATTTGAGAAGGACGTTATTGTTATTGTTTGGCGTGGCTTGCTCTGTAAGCGTGTTGATGAAGCAAAGCGCCCGCGTCTGTGAACGCGCCACGTCAGCTGAACTCGCCGAACATGTCCCAATCAACGCCATCAAGAGCTGCCTGAAGCGCGGTCTCTGAGTGGGGCGACTAACGCTAACTTCCCGCCTCACCGGGGTTCCTGGAGGAGCTTTTGTTTGTATTCGGGAGTGAGGAAAATGGCGGCATGATCCGATTTGCCAAACGCTGGAAGTGACCGCGCTTTATAGGCGCTCTTAAACGAGAGTAGCAATGATCCAGCGTGTTTGCTCCTCGTGTGGGGGCAGAGGCGTGCTGGTGAAAGTTTGGCAGGACTTTCTTTAGGTTTGCTTTGTTAAAATCGCCCGCGACAATGAATGCCGCGTCGGGATGTTGGTTTATGACGCCGCTGGCAACATCATGAAGGCCAGATAAAGTCAGCGCTGTGTCTGCCTGCGGTGGGATGTAAACGGGCGGTCGCGACAACCGCAGAAAACTCCCTCGGCAGATAGAATGGGCGGCAGATGATTGTTAAATGTTCCAGATGAGGTGAGCAGGACCGCGAGAGAATGGTGATGTTCCTGGGATCGCACCATTTCTTGTTGATCATGAAACACACTCCACCGCCTTGGATTTACCGGCCTCGGCTGTTCTGTCCATCCGAAAAACAGAGAAGTTCTCCGACGAGCGTCACAGCTGTGTCCGGGACCGCGGCGTGAGCCATGTTTCAGACAACAATAGATATTACAGTCTCTCATGTCCCGTTGAAAACTTATCCTGGCTCTAAGATCGTCCATCTTATTATCCAAGGATTGAACATTTGCTAGAAGAATGCTCGGGAGAGGAGGTCTGAATGCCCTTTTCCTCAGTCTGTTACGGATACCAGCACGTTTCCCACGGTGTTTCTTTGTTCTACGCCGCTGGCTCTGGCCATTGTTCAACTCGGCGTTCCGAAGGATCTCAGATGGCCACAGAGGATCGGCAAAAGTGTCCTGAAACAGTCCAGTGTAGAGGTAACCAATGTCCAAAAGAGTTTTGCTGTCGTAGTAGATCAATGCAGATGATAAGTTTGTAAAAACTGAGAGTAAAAGAAAGTAAAATAGTAAATAAAAGCACAGTCTTCGCGGAGCGACCTGAACGGCGACCAAACACAGCGGCGCCATTTTGTAAAGAGAATAATGAGTGGACAAATTGATTGATTTATTAGATTTTTATTATAATATGTTTATATTCCACTTTACAAATTCTTACAATATTCCTGATGCAAAAAATCCCTTCTTTTTCAGAGCATGTTTTTGGCCTTAATGATCTTAATCTTCATACAAACATGATCACAGAATACATAGAATTTATATAATAAATTACTTAAAAACAATAGCAAATAAAAAAAATCCAGTAATAACAGAACCGGAAAATTTGCACCAAGTTTCAAAGGAAATTGAAAATGTCAGGAGGACATCCAGTCTTTGAAACAAAACAGATCTGCTTTCGTAAGATTAAAATAACACGTATAGGGAAAACAAGGGCAGACGAATCACAAAACAAACTACTTGGGGACGGTGTTCCTTTAATATGCTAAACACTAAAGCTGTACTTTTTGAAACATCAAAAGCAAACCGCGTATAGAATAACATACGATACATTCAAAACATCAATGAGAACTTCGAAACGAGCGAAAACGCATTCAAAATAAAGTGACGATGCATTCAAGACAAGCAAAAAAAGATAAACGTGAGATCCAAGCGGAACTCACTTGATCTAATGACTTCGTAATGTTCCTTGATGTCACAATGTAGAATGTTACATTGTAACTATGTAACAAAAGCATCAAAGACACAATGTAACACTGTAACGTTTTTGTGCAATTACTGATTGAATCAGTTTTATGGCAACGTAATTGAGATCAGGCATTAAATGTACAAAACTTTCAATGTGATAGTCTTGATCTACAATCAGCTGATGTCTTACAGATCTGGATTTAATAACATCGTATATCGTCAAAGAGGAGCTGATGTAAGAACATCAATCTTTGAGTTTTTATAGATACAGTCAGCACCGCATCACACATTGGGGGCGTGGTTTAGCGCCGGGTGAACGAATTCCGGTTACCATAGTTACGTTTTGTTTCTAAGCAGAACATGAAGAATATGCAACACAATCTCATGACGATTCGTAACTATTTTACGTTTTGGCTAATTGGTGGCTAATTTGTATTAATTCGTACAATCTCATTCATACGTTTTCGTTCGATATGCTTACACCCCAGTGGCAGTTACTTTTAGGGCTGGGGTTAGGGTGGGCCTTCATGCTTACTTTCTTTCTAATAATTGTACTTATTTTGTATGAAACACAGTGTACGAATTCATACGAAAGCGCTAAGTTACATTTTCCCAAGAGATCAGGTTTGCCGCTAGAAAACACTGAAAAGTATTTTTGCATTCATGCCATGTTGTAATTACCGTAATCTCGAGATTACAACACGCGGACGTTTATGTTTACGTCTTTGGAATTATGCGTTTCTATGGCAACAGGTGGTACAAGTAGGAGCTCTCAGAAAATTCCCATCTTACAAGCTGAAATTACGAGGCTCTCACGAGGACGCGTGAGCACGTTTTACAAGATGAAATCTCGTAATTACAGTAATTATAACATGGCGTGAACGCACCTTATTTTGAAAAAAAAATTCTGCCAATTAACTAAAAATAAACTATAAAATTATGTTTTTCGTAACTATTTAACATTTTGGCGAATTCGCATAATATCAATCGACGTTTTCTGTTTACGCCGCAGTGGCGTTACGCTTAGGGGTGGGGTTTGGGTAAGTTTTGAACGATTCACATTGTAACGAATTCATGCGAAAGCACTCTCATAACATAGTTACGCTTTCCCGAGATCGGGTTTGGCACTTTTTAGCAAGAAAATACTGAAAGTTTTGCTGCATTCGCACCATGTTGTAATTGCCGTAAA
Source organism: Paracanthobrama guichenoti (assembly GCA_018749465.1). Lineage (NCBI taxonomy): Eukaryota > Metazoa > Chordata > Actinopteri > Cypriniformes > Gobionidae > Paracanthobrama > Paracanthobrama guichenoti. The sequence goes on from JAGHMJ010003090.1 coordinate 58,251, forward strand.
CACATGATGCTATTTTTCGGCGCTATTTGCGCCCTTGGAATTATTTGTTTCTATGGCAACATTATCAATGGCTAAATAGCAGTCAGGTGGTACAAGTAGGAGTTCTCAGAAAATTCCCATCTTACAAGCTGAAATTACGAGGCTCTACGAGGACGTGAGCACGCTTTTACAAGATGAAATCGTAATTACAGTAATTATAACATGGCGTGAACGCACCTTATTTTTGAAAAAAATTCTGCCAATTAACTAAAATAAACTATAAAATTATGTTTTTCGTAACTATTTAACATTTTGGCGAATTCATTGCACAATATCAATCGTGACGCTTTCTGCTTACACGCTTGCAGTGGCGCGTTACGTTTAGGGTGGGGTTTGGGTAAGTTTTTGAACGATTCACATTTGTACTAATTCATGCGAAAGCACTCCTCATAACATAGTTACGTTTTCCGTGAGATCGGGTTTGGCACTTTTTAGCAAGAAAATACTGAAAAGTTTTGCTGCATTCGCACCATGTTGTAATTGCCGTAAACACATGATGCTATTTTCGCGCTATTTGCGCCCTTGGAATTATTTGTTTCTATGGCAACATTATCAATGGCTAAATAGCAGTCAGGTGGTACAAGTAGGAGTTCTCAGAAAATTCTATCTTACAAGCTGAAATTACGAGCTCTACGAGGACGTGAACACGTTTTACAAGATGAAATCTCGTAATTACAGTAATTATAACATGGCGTGAATGCACCTTATTTTTGAAAAAAATTCTGCCAATTAACTAAAATAAACTATAAAATTATGTTTTTCTTAAAATACCATCAATTCATAACTATTTTACGTTTTTGGCGAATTGGTGGCTAATTTGTGTTAATTCGCATAATCTCATTAGTTTGTTTTCGTTCATTTTGCTTAAGCCCCAGTGGCGTGTAATGTTTAAGGGTGGGGTTAGGTGGGCCTTCATGCTTTCTTTCTAATAATCGTGCATTTTGTATGATTCACATTGTACTGAAATCATGCAAAAGCACTACCTCATAACATAGTTAAATTTTCCTGTGAGCTCAGGTTTGCCACTTTTTAGCAAGAAAATACTGAAAAGTTTTGCTGCGTTCGCACCATGTTGTAATTACCGTAATCTAGATTACAACACATGACGTTCTTTTCGGAGCCGCTCACGTTCTCGAATTATGCATTTCTATGGCAACACTATCAACGGGTAAATAAACCTGCAGAGGTCAGGTGGTACAAGTAGGAGCTCTCAGAAAATTTGCATCTTACAAGCTGAAATTACGAGTCTACGAGGACGTGAACACTTTTACGGTAATTACAACATGGCATGAACGCACCTTATTTTTGTATCTTCTGCCATCCAATTAACTAAAATAAACTATAAAATAATGTTTTTAAAAATACAAAAATTCTTAACTATTGTACTTTTTGGCAAATTGGTAGCTAATTCGCATACAATATCAATCGACGCTTTTCTTTTGATCTCACTTACGCCCAGTGGCGTTACGCTTTAGGGGTGGGGTTTGGGTAAGTTTTTGAACGATTCACATTGTACTAATTCATGCGTAAAGCACTCCTCATAACATAGTTACGCTTTTCCGTGAGATCGGGTTTGGCACTTTTTAGCAAGAAAATACTGAAAGGTATTGCTGCGCTCGCACCATGTTGTAATTACCGTAATCTCTAGATTACAACACGCGGACGTTATTTCGGAGCCATTTACGGCCTTGGAATTATGCGCTTTCTATGGCAACACTATCAACGGCTAAATGAATCTGTAGCGTCAGGTGGTACAAGTAGGAGCTCTCCAAAATTTGCATCTTACAAATTACTTAGCTCTACGAGGATTTGAATGCTTTTGATGAAATCTCGCAATTATAGTAATGATAACATGGCGTGAACGCACCTTATTTTTGTATTTTTCTCTAAAATAATGTTTTTCTAAAAATAGCTGAAGTTACACTAATAATGGGAGTAACATTTTAATGGAAAAATGCTACAGAAACTACAACTTATTGGATGACATCATGTTACCTTACCATATATGGTAAAACGTATTATATTTAATAAGCAAATGCAAGCATTTTTATGGTAAAATGTTGTTGAAATAGTTAAAAATGATATAATTTCATGTACAATTTTTACTTTATTTGGTTAATTTTGTTATTTTAGTGTTGTGTGTAACCCTATTGCTGTTTTGTTTGGTTTTTTTGCAGTGTTTTGAAATGTATCTTAATTTTGTAAAATATGGTACCCATGGTAACCAGTATTTGACCCCCACCCCCCTCCTCCTTTCTGAGTGCATCTATATGTGCCCGTTTGTGCAACTGTAATTTGATCAGCACGGACGTCATTCCAAGAACAGGCCGTTTTCAAAGCCGTTACGCTGTATTAACAATCACTTAACAATATAGAATTCAGCACAATAAATATAGAAACACAATACAAAACAAGGCCTCAGAAAGTGTGTCTCTGAATTGTTCTCTGAGAAATAACATGAGTGAACAGCGCTAGAATCCTGTCATTTTTCACCTGCTAGGAAAATCCCATGAAAACTGCCTGAAATTCCACATTATATTGAATATTGAATCTGTGTTCTCTAGTTCCTGGATATTATCATAGCTTTGTGTGTGTGTGCGTGTGTGTGTGTGTGTTTTAACAGTCCGAGTCTTGGAGTCATCATCGCGGCATTGACGCCCAGAGATAGAGGGTGTGCGTGTCACAGTAAGACGCAGTGCAGCCTCTGGGAACCCCGACGGTCTGTCCGCCTCCATTTGGCTTTCTTCTTCTTCAGACCCTGTTCTGGGATCTGCTGACTGTGAACAGAGATCAACCAACATCAGTGCCATTGAGATGAATGGGAATGCTAACGCAGTAGCTAGCTTTGTAGAGTACGCGGTCAAAGCAGGACGGAATCTGTAAACTTCGACGACGACCGTATCACTCTGACGAGCTCGTGGAAACGCTTTGTCTACATTCATGGGCGGGTCCTTTGCACTCGTCTCAATATACGTGATCTGTGATGAAGACATAAAACACAACAATTACAACAGCAATATATATTCATAGTAGATGTGACACGATTAAAAAGAGGTTTCATATAATTATATTATAATTACAATAATTATAGTTTTTATTAAAAAATTTTTAATTCAACATGAAATCAAAATTATTAAATGCTGGTCTTATTATGAACTATTTATTGGTTTGCATTATTGTAAAATAAAAATATTACATAAAAGATTAATCAAAAAATTAATTGATTGATGAGAATAATAATATGAAATCTGTGACGATTAACTAACGGAATGTGACATTATTCAAATGGGCTCTTTCTTAATAATAAACATTGAACTATTTATTGGTTTGCAATGCATTATGTAAAAATATTGTAAAATATATATATAAAAAAATTAAATTAAAGGTTAAATAATAACAAATTGACTGATCAATAATTATTATATATTAAAAATATAAATAATGTAATAATGTGTGTATAAATAAATATATATTTTAATATTATTTATATATATAAACATAATAATGTAGAAAAATTAACAGGAAATAAAAACAGATTGTTTCTTAATAAACATTGCTAGTCTTAATGTGAAAATGTATTGGTTTGCATTATTGTAAAAAATAAATAATAATAAAACTTTTTATATATCTAATATATTTAATATTCAATAATAAAATAATGCAATAATAATGTACAGATATAAAAATATAATATATTAGATATATTTACATTATTATTTTAATATTTATTATTCAATAATAATGAATATTAAAATAATGCAACAATATAAAAATATAAAATAAAAACAATATTAGCTTCCAAAATCTTTCGAGGCCTTGTGAGTTGGAAAACAATATCAACCAATAATTTCATGCCCTAAAATGTTTTACTTTTCAAAATCCAGTCAAATCCGGTAGATAAAACCTTGTTTTGCTGGTTCATTCAGAATGATACGACAGGTTTCGCTCACGCTGTGTTTGAGGCCATCTCTCGTCCCTGCTCACTGGTGATCTTGCGTAAATGCACCAGGTCGACTTTATTTGCCACTAGAACCATGGGAAACGACTCCCTGCGACACAGGCACAATCAAGAGACACAGTAAGGGACATTACTGACTGTTGACAACGTTGTTGTTCGTGTAATGTGGAAAACACAAAGGAAAAACCTTCCGCTTTTAGTAGATGGTTGTCGCTTTGATGCGCCGTCCGCACCTGTCCTTCACTCTCAGAATAAGCTGGTGGAATCGGTCCACGTGTTCAAAACTGGCTTTGTCGGTGACTGAGAAGACGATGAGAAATCCGCCTCCGGTCCTCATGTACTGCTCCTCATGGCACTGAACTCCTCCTGTCCGGCCGTGTCCAGAACTACACAAACACACAGATCGCCACTGCTTTTCACACAAATACACACTGTTGTTTACTTCATTTGCATTGTTTTACTTTTCATTTTATTTTGAAATGAAACCTTCCACTGTCATTGTTATATTGATCATTCCTAATGAAAAAATAAGTATTATCTTAATGTGTTATATTGAAAGGTAAAAGTAAAATATTTGACAAATATTTATTAAATGAAGCATTTCCCAGTCATTTTTTTGCTCCTCTTTGTAATAAAAGCATGTATTACTTCATTTAGTAACTTAAGTTACTTCATTTTTGTAATAATTTCTTTAAAAAGAATTTTTAGGTCGTTTTATTTACTATTTTATTTTTAAATTAAACTTTTTTCAAGTATTTTACATAAATAGAATTATAGAATTATAATATATATATATATATATATATATATATATATAAATATATTATATTAAAAGGTAAAAGGTATTTGATAAATTTATAAATATTAAATAAAGCCTTTTCTCAATAACTTTTACTCATTTTGCTTTTGCAAGAATACTGTTCCTCTTTTGCAAGTTGCTTTGGATAAAGCGTCTGCTAAATGCATAAATGTAAATGAATATAACTTTTATTTATGTATTGCACATATTACATAAGACTATTTATTCATAAGATAATCATTGTTATTGTTAACTAAAACATATAAATTCAGCAAATAAAGCTGAAATAAAATAAAATATAAACATTAGATTAAAATTGTATAGAAAATATATAGAAATATTTTCTTAGCAAATAACTGGAATAAAAAAGTAATTGTTACGTGACAAAAGCGCATTGCAAATGACTAAAACTTCATTTAAAATGAACACCGTAAATATACAAATAAAAACTAATCCTATAATAGTAAAATAGATAATACCAAAATAAGTTGACTCTAAATATATTAAAAAGTCAAATATTTTCTATCACTGTTAATATCTCTATAACTGACCCCCACCCCCATCTCATCATTTTTGTGATTTATTTCATGTTTTGTGCTCATATAAATATTTAATAGTCAGAAATGACTGCTTCATGATTTCTTGTTGTGCATAAAATAAACTCAGATTTGTTTTAGCTGCACTTGAGCTGCACTGCCCTCTATTGGCGTCGTAATGAACTGCTCACCGTCCAAAATGGCCCACTGTCCATCGATCTCGGTGTGTTTGAGGTACGAGTCCTCGATGGTGGGGTCGTAGTCAGGGACGAAGATCTTCTGGAAGAATTGTATGGTGAGAGCGCTTTTCCCCACGCCTCCGTCTCCCACCACAACCAGCTTATATGTGGGCAGGTTGTCCCCGGGAACCACGCTGGTCGCCATGGAGACAGCTACACCTGCAATAGAGAGAAAATGGTGTCAGATGAGAGATTGCTGTCGATTTGGTAGGCAGGCAAACAAATGCTTAATGCTTAAATGCATATTATGTATATGCTTAAACAGTGGATAAGACATTTATTATTTAATCAGCTGAAATGATTTAGTATGATAAAGTGCATTTGCACTAGTGCCTTTATGGAGTTTCTCTGTTATCTGAGAAATTTTAACAGAAATAATAAAAAAAGTAAATAAATAATATATATATATATATATATATATATATATATATATATATATATATATATATATATATATATATATATATATATATATATATATATATATAGTCCTTGAATAATAATTAATATTTAGTAATTATTAATAACAACAATAACTATTATATATAAAAATAAATAAATAATAAAACTATATATATATTCATTATTATTAAAATATTATTAACACAAATATTATTAATTTGATATTATAATAACACTATTATATATCAAATACATAAAATATTTCAATAAAAAACATTATATATAATTATTATTATTAATAAAATATTATTAATAATAACTATTATATATAAAATAAATAAATATATATATATATATATTTAAAATCAAATAAGAAAATTATATAATTATTAATAAAATATTACTAAAAACAATAACTATTACATATCAAATAAACAAAAATATTTAGTTTTTCAAAAATATTTTGATAGTTTAAAAACCTGAAAAAATAAAAATAAAAAAAAAAAATATATATATAATGATTAAAATATTAATAACAATAACTAAAATAAATCAAAATATTTTTAAATAAAAATAAATAATAAAAATGTATACATATAATAATAATTATTATTATTATTAAAATATTATTTATAAAATAAACTATTATACATAAAATAAATGTAAACATTTAAAAAATAAAAATTCAATAATAAAAATGGATGGATCGATAATGATAATAAAATGTAATAATAATAATAATAATGTAAATATATAATATATGACTATATATTATATTTAACATACAATATTATTTTGATCTACTTTATCTACTCCTTTATCTGCATTTACAATCCTTTATCAAAGATTCAATTCTTTCTCTGCCTCGAAACAACTTCTCATTTCTGCTGATGTCATCAAGGCCTTGTGGGTTGGGAAAACAATACTAACCAATAATGTCATATCCTAAAATATCCTTTACATTTCACAATCTAATCCAATCCCAGTCAATCAAACCTTTTTCTGGTTCACGGAATAATATCTTAGGGAAACAAAGAGTCAGTGAGTTGAACTCAAAAACAGGAAAATTATGATTCATGAACGAAGGTTTTGTGATTCGTTGCAAACAAAACTGACTCAAACAACCAGAACGTTCTTCAAAACATCTCTGTTTGTGTTTTAGGAAAGCAATAAAGTGAGTTTGAACACCATGAGGGTGAATAAACGCTGACCAAACTTTCTTTTTTTTGGGTGAGCTGTTTCTTTAAGAGAAAAAAAAAAACATTGATTCAGACTTTTCTAATGTCTGAAATGTCATTAATGGACTCTATATTGGCATAAAGAAGAAGGCTTTTACCAGACATCCAACCAGATCATCACACACACAGGAAATATGGTCTAGACGAGACACTTGGATTGCCACGCTGTGATTTTGCAGTGTGATCTCAGCTCGAAACTGCCAACATCAAGACAGCCCCAGACAGATTGACCAGTGAGCTAAAACTGTTCAAACGAAAGTACGTCAAAGCCTCTGAAATACAGCAAACGACCACAAAAACATTTATACCACACAGCCTCTTATAACTGTTGGCTCTTTACCCCTGATGTCAGATGTCAGTATTACACATCTCTTCCAGTCGCCCTTCCTGTCAGCCACAATAGAGGGAAGTTCAGGATTTCCTTTCTGAAATCATCGGGGATGTGACTCCACTTCTTAAGGATCATGAAACCACCTGGATCTAATACAGGCCGCTTAAGACATTCTGTATGTATATGTATATGTACAAAATATGTATATCGCGTGCCACAAATTAACAATTAGTTCCCTTGACTTGCTAATATACGTCACAATGTTTTACCAATTCATTCCTCGTTTTTAAGCGAATCATGCGCACAATATAATCATTTGTACCCTCGTTTTACTAAATCATGCGCACAATATAATCATTTGTTCACTCCTTTTAATAAATTGTGCGCACGATATAATTCCCTTCCTCGTTTACTAAATTGTGCACAAAATAAAATTATTTCCATTGTTTTACTAAATCATGCGCACAATATAATTTCCTCATTTTATTAAATCGTGGCCATGTTTAATCATTTCTTCCCTTGTTTTAGATAAATCAAAACGAGGGAATCAGTACAACATAGCCAAGATTTACTAAATCAATTTAAAAACGCCACAGCTGAACTAAAACGAGAGAACTAATTTCATATTTTTGTGCGTGTGTGGCTCCAAACGCAAGCATATGACAGACAGTCTATTCGTGTTCGGGAAAAAATGGTTGGGACGGTTGATCTCGATAAAATGTTTACAATTTAATATATTCAATTAAATATTTACTTAAAAGATAAACATAAATTATAGTATATTATTCACGACTTTTATTGGGCCTACATTTAAAAAAATATTTGCGCAAATCATTTTCACAATAACCATTCACTAAAAATAACTGAAACCCTGGGAATCGGTCGATTAATCGGTCGATTAATCGGCTTTCGGTTTATCACTAGTGAAAACATCCATGTCACATACTGTACCTCCTTCCCATCGCATAACTGTACAATCTCCTTTGGACTAAAAATTTAATTGTATATTAATTTTGTGCATGATGTGTGATATATGGTCAAATCAGTGCATGGCTTCAGCACTCATCTGAGCTATGCATAGGCTATATCAATACACCCACCTTGATCATTCTGTCTGGGTTGCCTAATGCATTACCCATTAGGCTTTATCTTAGGTATGTGCATATCTATGATCTCCATTATGTGCAGCTACACTGCAATGAAAGCATCTTCCTGGCAAAAAGGAAACAATGTCTCCTGCATTGAGATGTGTGTGTGTGTGTGTGTGTGCACCGCTTAATGTTGCAACTCACCAATTTGATCACTTAATATGTTCATGCATAATGCATAAATGCATGATTCAACTGGTAAAACATGCATATCTATATAGAAATAATCTTAAAACGCCCGTTTGATATATAGAAGCCTGGATTGTATTTCTCCGTGCTGTTGATAGATGCAATCCCCATGCATTTATGTATGCATTAAAAATGATTACCTTTTCACAAGATGACAGCATATGCCAATAGCCCGATCCGTTTTCACAGATGTTGCTGCCGACATTACCGAGTAAATACTCACGCGGAAACGTTTGTCTATTTGTTATACAACTGGATGCAGTGGCTTTTATCGGGCCGCGCGAAGAGCCGTTTTCAGTTCCTCACACCTCGAGAGCGTTCACAGTTACTTTACAATGATTTACAGCTCTGGCAGGGGGAAACCGGTCAGTTCTTTGACACACATCAAGCTTATTTTAAATATTTGACGATACATATGTGTGCTAATGCTTATTTTTAACCATATTGTTCACTAAAAATGGATGAATCGAATTTTAGATAGATATATTAAGAATAAATCTGGAAAACAGCTAGTTGGTCACCCCTCTTCCTCTCGGGTTTGGTACGTTCCACTGTCAGAGCTCAGTTTGGAAGCACTTGCATGAGTCAATTCCTTATTTTCGAAGAGTGTATATATATATATATATATATATATATATATATATATATATATATATATATATATATATATATATATATATATATATATTACTTCTCAAGTTGTATTATACAAACAATTGAAAATATGAAGCAAAAATACACAATAAATAATTGACTGTATACAAAATAATATAGAGAGGGAAGGTAGCAAGTTTTACACACGTTTTACAGATGTCACACACAGAGAAGTTACTCGTCTGACGGCCCTTTCTTTTCAGGTAAAAAAAAAAAAAAAAAAAAAGTAAGGAGTATCCTGTGCTTTTCAGTAAAACCCCTCTACGCCTGTCAATCATTTTTGGGCGTTCATGTTTTTGACAGACGCGGGTGTAAAATAGTGAAGCAATTGTACCATGGTAGCTTACACGAAGCTCCAAAAAAAAAAAAAAAAAAAAAAAAACACCAAAACTAAACATGGTACCATGTAAAAGACCCTTACTTTTTTGTAACTGTCATATTTTAAGGTTCAACACCAAATTTCAAATCTATATCCAACAAAATCCATTCATTTCAAACTGACGAGCTGACGCTATGATTCGACTGTTGAGAAATTAATATGCATTTTTCACAGCCCACGCTCCTTCAGCTAAAGATAAGAGACATTTTAGTTTCCGCGCATTTGTACACAAACAAATTATGTAATTTACTACAGGAGAATATGCTGAAACAGATCTGTAGCAGTAATGCGTTCTAGAATCGCTCTATGACTTCATAATGGTTGCCTAGTAACAGCCAGGCTTTCTCTTGAACCCTCGCCAATGCTCTAATCGTCATCTAAAGCTGCTTCAAACCATCATCGGGGAGTGAACCGTCCATTTTATAATGACAGAGTTCAATCTAGAGTTGCTGCCTTCTATAAAGTGTTAATGTGATGTAATTATGTTAGAAGTGCAGATTCAGGTCACACCTTGGAAATGAGACATAAATACATCCTCTCCAGAAGATGGCGCTACAAACACACACAAGCTTAGACCAGAAGCTGGTGATTTTAAAGGGTAGTTCACCCCAGAATTAAAATTGTCATCTTTACTCACACTCAAGTTGTTCCAAACCTGTATGAGTTTCTTCTGCTGAACACATAAAAGAAGATATTTTGAAGAATGTTGGTAACAGCTGACGGCACCCATCGACTTCCATTTTTTTCCCTTCCTACTATGGAAGTCAAAGGGTGCCGTCAGCTGTTACCAACATTCTTCAAAATATCTTCTTTATGTGTTCAACAGAAGAAAGAAACTCATACAAGTTTGGAACAACTGTAGGGTGAGTAAGTAGGCTAATGACAACATTTTCATTTTTGGGTGAACTGTCCCTTTAATTTAGTAGGGGCTAGTTTTTGTAAAGTATTTGGGCTATATGATATTCCATCATAGATAGATAGATAGATAGATAGATAGATAGATAGATAGATAGATAGATAGATAGATAGATAGATAGATAGATAGATAGATAGATATATCAATTATTGCAATCAAAACTTATGTGACAACATAAGTTGGGAATCATTATTGTGTACATTTAGTTTAAAACAGACTAAATGCACAATCTATCTATCTATCTATCTATCTATCTTGAGAACTGAACCGATGCGTTTTAGACCCCGCCTCCGCGTCTTGGCCACGCCTCACGTCAGACCTATGAGAATGTGGGCGGGGCGTGTGCGGTTGCGCCATGTTAACGCTGCACGTTGCAGCCGCAGCAGCCAGTAGCGGCAATACAGAGACATATGCAGGATTATAGAGCTAAACCCGGCCAGCAGCCACAGAGAAGATTGCCATTGCGTTTGAGGCTTTGATTTAATGCACCGCACCCAAGAAAGAGCCAGGATCGCGTCCCCATTTTGGAATGATTATTTCTTACTGTGCCAGAGGCCCTTGAATTGAATGTAATGTGAACATCTACAGCAATGTGGTTCTTTTCCTGCAGATGAGCTGCCGTTTTGTCCACTCCCCCCTCCTATTCTCCTTTCATCATAATTCAAGATCATCTTCAATTCACTGGACTCTCCTAAACCTGTATATGAAGGTAAGCATGCATTATGGTTGTATTTCTGTATTGGTGTCACCATTCATGCATGCATGCATGCCCTGTCTTCCTTTTTATCCCATTGCATAGCAACCAAACCAACCAATGCAAGCTTCCAGATCCCTGAAATGGTGCACAGGCAGAGGCATAAAGCGTGCATTCACCTTGCACGCTGATTTTAGGACAGGTTGCTTCGGATGCCATGCAAACGTCTTTATGTAACGTCCAGGGTTTCATTTCTGCTGCATGTCCAGATAATCCATTCATATGATGCCCAAATGCATGCAGTGTCTGTGATTTGTGCAGCCAGGCAACATGGATTGAATGCATAGTGTGGTTCGTTCTGTTCTTGATACCTGGCAACCCTCTCAATGGCCTCTTTTCGAGATCCTTCAGCTGTCATGTGAGATATATTTGAGCTTTTGTGTTTATTTAAGGTTTATGTCACATCTGTACATCTCAGCTGCTCCCATTGTGCTTTATTTTCTCAGCCACATCATTACATAACCTCAGCTCTCATCCTTTGCATGCAAATAATCTGCTTGCATACAGTTGCATCCAGAGAGGACCTTATATTGGTGCAATAAGGTTTGTTTTAATTGTTTTCTGTGCACTACGCATCTCCCCTGGTTGAGGTGACATCATCTACTGTTCTGTCCCCTGTGTGTGTGTGTGTGTGTGTGCGCATTCTTCAACAGACTGTAATGCAAGATCTGTATGTGTGGTATTCTTCTGCTGATGTGCTTGTTTGGATGTTTGCCCTTTTCTTGTGAAAATTGATGTGTCATGCAACTGCATTCAGTTGAATGTTTTTTTAATGGATGGTATGGATGGTCCTGTAAAGCTGGCTTTGATTCAGGTGTATTAGGTGACATATGAATGAGTGCATGAATGACATCCTGTTGGTCTGTTAGCATCTTTGTCTTATCTTCTATCTCAGTGGTACTCAACTGGTTTTGCTTCAGGACTGAGATTGCGCATTGGATGTTAACAAGCAAAGTTTTAGGTATACATACAGTTGTAAAATTTGAAATTAGTATGTAATTTTACTGGTAAAATTTTACTTGTCAGGTCTAACAGTAATGCAAGGTAATGTTTTGGGCTTGCATTGGCCGTTTGCAAGCAAAATTGTAAAAATGCATTTTTTTTAAGAGTGTATGCAATTGCAATTTTTACTTTGTAAAATGTTACTTGATAGGTCCAACAGTGTCTTGTAAGATACTGTTTTTGGCTGCCACTTGACGTCCAATGAAAGATTTGCATAGGATGTTTACAAGCAAAATTTTAAGTGTGTATGAGATTATAAAATATGACTTGTAAATTAACAATGTATGCACTTTTACTTGTAAAATGTTACTTGTAATGTCTAGCGGTGTCTTGTATGATACTGTTTTGAGCTGCCACTTGGTGTCCAATGCAAGATTTTTATTGGATGTTACAAGCAAAGTGTGCATGCAATTGTGAAATATTACTTGTAAAATTTTAACAATGTATGTAATTTTACTTGTAAAATGTTACTTGTAATGTCCAGCGGTATCTTGTATGATACTGTTTTCGCCTGCCACTTGACGCCCAATGCTAGATTTGCATTGGATGTTTACAAGTAAAGCTTTAAGTGTGCATGCAATTTGTAAAATATATTACAAGTAAAATTTGAGCAATGTATGTCATTTTACTTGTAAACGTTACTTGTAATGTCCAGCGGTATCTTGTATGATACTGTTTTCGGCTGCCACTTGACGTCCAATGCTAGATTTGCATTGGATGTTTACAAGTAAAGCTTTAAGTGTGCATGCAATTTGTAAAATATATTACAAGTAAAATTTGAGCAATGTATGCGTCATTTTACTTGTAAAACGTTACTTGTAATGTCCAGCGGTATCTTGTATGATACTGTTTTCGGCTGCCACTTGACGTCCAATGCAAGATTTTCACCGGATGTTTACAAGCAAAGTTTTAAGTGTGCATGCCGTTTTTAAATATTACAAGTAAAATTTTAACAACGTATGCAATTTTACTTGTACAATGTTACTTGTAATGTCCAGCGGTATCTTGTATGATACTGTTTTCGCTGCCACTTGACGCCCAATGCTAGATTTGCATTGGATGTTTACAAGTAAAGCTTTAAGTGTGCATGCAATTTGTAAAATATATTACAAGTAAAATTTGAGCAATGCATGTCATTTTACTTGTACAATGTTACTTGTAATGTCCAGCGGTACCTTTTAAGGTGATGTGTTTTACTGCCACTTGACTTGAATATAGTGTCTGGGTATAGTACTAGCAAAACCAGTTGAGAACCACTAAGTTTACTTGTAAAATGTCCTTAAAATTGAGCATTGAAGTGTGCTGAAATACCATGAACTGCATAGATCCAAATATACACAAAATGTTACTTGGAATATTTACAATTTTGGAAGTGCATAAACGACAACAGAACAAATAATGGGCTAAATATTGTATTAGTATTGGCCATATTACAAGTACATTTACTGTAAAATACCATAAAGTTTGATTTGACACATGGCTGTTGACAATGACATAAACAACAAAAGATATGAGAATTGTTTTTTTTTAATTATAAATCCAAATTATTATTTTTTTAGCAGTCTTAACTCTAAACAATATATTCAGTTGCCTTTATTATTATTATTTTTATTTATTTATTATATTATTATTATTATTGGGTTCAACATCTTATTTTCCTTGATGCTCACAGAAATTCATCAGAATACTCTGTAGCTTATGATGCTTTAGTTACAGACTTCATATTAAAGGGAAAGATGGAAATATCGGGCGGAAGGTGGTTTAGGGGGGCTGACCAAGAGAGTTTTTTTTGGGGTGTGGAATAAACTCATTTTGTAACCCCATTGTCTGAGATCTACTGACTGAGGTGTTGGTGGTCTGAACCCCACTCAGCGGAAAATTGTAAGTGTTTCGGTGTTTGTGGTATTCGAAGACATCCGGGGGAACTTCTACAGAAGAGAAATGTTCCGCCACACACATGCTCTCACATATACACACATCACAGTTTAGCAAGTTATACAAAGAGATTATCCTTTCTGCATTGACACGCAGGACAAATAAGGTTGTGCTGATGTAAGTATCAGATATGGAAGTTATTTTGAGGAGTGATTTGTGATTTAGAGATCTTACGATTAAAAATCTTTGTGGCTCTTCTTCAAATCTTTTCATACTTCAACAGCGTCACGTTTACAGTAAGTGTGAGAAATCTCAAACAGTGAGGCTTTTGTTTCAAAAGTCTTGCTTTTAAAGGTACATTGTAAAGCTTGATGTAAATTTAGTCTAACGTATGATCAAATGTATTTATTATTGATGGGACATTTTGTCTGTCTGTTCCTTTCCATGTAGATTGTGTCGTAGATTAATGATTGTAATAAGTTGGGTGTGGGAGTTTGAATGAGCGGCTGTGACCGTGCTGAAAGGTCGCATGTTTGCTCCTACAGGTCATGAACTGACCCCCTGTTGTTTACACAGCTGCCTTTTAGTGTTATGGGAGCTTGTTTCAGACAATGCGGACATGTGTAAAGACATTTTGGCTGTGTCCATTTTTAGAAACCACTAAAAATGTACAAATAAACTATGCAGGCAACTGATAAATGATGCAAATGCCATTTCAAAGGACTTCAGGGAAAGATAATTCTTGGGGTGTTTTGTTGTAAAAATCTTTCAGATAGGTTATCATTTATTGACCTCATGTTGTTCCCAAACCTGTATGACTTTTTTTCTTATGTGGAACATATTTTGAAAAAAAGGTATCTGTGTTTTTTGTCAGTGGGGCCCAATGGGGTGTTCTTTGGACCCCATTGACATCCAATGAAAGTACAAAAAAATTTTTTTTTAAATATCTCTTTTTGTTTTCCAGGTTTGGAACGACATGAGGGTTAACAACTATGCTTTATACACAAGTGAATAGATAGTCATCCTCTAACCCAACCTTAGCACCAGTAAATGTGCTGCAAATGAGTGCTGCAAATGTGTTAAGCCAGTGTTCCTGGAAAGAGGCTTTGTATACGACATCGCATAAGCTCATAACCTGCTCCCCGTGAGCTGCTCTGTGGCCAGATATGGTCGTTTCATCCCAGGTTCTGGTTACAACACAAAGGAAACCAATGTGAATCAACAGAACCAATCAAATATTAACAAGAAACAAAGACTTTAACTTGGTTGTTGTAGACTCAGAGACCCAACATTTGGCTGTACTGAGTTCAAGTTTTTAGCTCTAGGAAACTCACTAGTAAAGCTCAGCTCTAGTAAATCTAAAGTTTTATCTTGCGCTAAAGAGTCCAGAGTGGGCTGTCTAGAGCTAAACACTGAAGAATGGTTGGTCTTAAGAGGCGCTATAGTGGGCCATCAAGTACCCTACGGACTCAAGCCTCTAAATTGAGTATCCCATCCGGAGTTCAGTGTTTAAATTTTATATCATTTTTTTGTGTTTTTGTCATTTAATGAAAAATGTAGTTGATATTTCATCATCATATTCATTAATTAGATTAAATTTTAGTAATGCACCAAATTATTATATTTTTTTTTTTACCAAAACACCAAAACCAAAATGTTCACTTTCGTTCAGCTGAAAACCAAAACCGAAAATCAAATTTGGGTCATGGTAATTGAACTACTTATGAAGCTCTCCGACAACAAGCTGACTATTAATATTTCAGCAGAACACTTTTAGCATATTGCTACTCTAGGATAAATTAATGCATTCACACTGCTGATATATTTAGTGTTTTTGCCCCAAAAAGATGCTGACCCAATCAACATCTTCACGCCAAACGTCACGCTTTGCTGCCTCCAAAACCATTTGGGCTGAAACCTAAAATTCACTTTTTGCTGTTTTGGCCAAATATTTTGAGTTACCAAAATTCCGCCCATGGCTAGTAAATTTTACACTAACTTTTGTTGGCAAAAACAACATTTTAGTTGACAAGGAAGTTCTAAAGTGTTCAAACATTAGGCTATATGTATATGATAATTTCAAGTAATAAGCAATTTAGTTAATTCTTTATGTTCTTCGCCTTTAATTATTAATTGTCCGTGTTTTAGTGCGTGGTTACAGAAAGAGTGCATTTGCAACATGACTTGCACATTCTGACTAGCTTGTAACTTAATATTCACATGTGTGTTTGCAATATTTTGTACACAAGCTCATTTTAACGGTTATGTGTATAAATCTGATTAATTATACTATATATGTAAAAGATCTGTTGGAGTTAACCCACTATCAAAGTGCTTCAGTTTACCAGTGTTCAAAGGTAGCATTAAAAACATTGGTAGCATAGCTGTATTGTTGTTTTGTTTTCTAATAAAAAAAGTTGACTTATCATCGTAATGTGCATCTTTCATTGTTTTCTCATTATCATTGATGATATCACTGCCAATCAGAAGAGTTTTGGGAAACTGTGGCTGTGAAATGCTACGTCTCTTTTTGCTATGTGTTCAAAGGATGAAGAATTGTGTTTTGCTCATGCAGAAACTGTAGAAATGCTTCTGTATTTGTGTCTCTGTTGAAAACCTATTTATATTACAAAATACTGAGCAATTTCAAAGTATCTTTTCAGGGACTCTTCAGTTGGCTGAAAGTCTTGAGCAATCTGGTCAAAGTTGACCTTGTTTGCTTTAAGAAGAGCGCTTAGTATCGCAGAAACCTTGAATGAAAGAGTTTAATATTATGAATGTCAACAGTTTCAGAAGCTGAATTAGGTTAGCTCATAGAAAAAAACTAAATACATTATGCAATTTCCTTTTATGAGTTGTATGAATCTTGACAGCAACCCTGACCTCTACTTCCTTTTACGAGTTTCTTCAATTTACAAACCATTGTCTAATTGTCGTGTTTTGATTTTTCTTGCTTTCTCGTTTCTACTAGTAGA
This sequence comes from Paracanthobrama guichenoti, assembly GCA_018749465.1. Classification (NCBI taxonomy): domain Eukaryota; kingdom Metazoa; phylum Chordata; class Actinopteri; order Cypriniformes; family Gobionidae; genus Paracanthobrama; species Paracanthobrama guichenoti. The sequence goes on from JAGHMJ010003090.1 coordinate 75,685, forward strand.
ACCTGAATGCTAAACTCTACAAAACCACTTGCTTTATAGCTGAGTACAGACGAATGTTTGTGAATGATGTTTGCCGTAGGATCACATGCGCTAGTGTGTGTTTTACACTGCTTAATAACCTGTACCGTGGTGAATGGGCGCCAGGTGAGCTTGTTGATGACCTTTAGCCTTGTGTGTTTTACAGACGGAGTGGGGACCGTAATGACCGCGACGCTCCCGGTTGCCTGCTGGCAGAACTTACGATGTGGGAGCGTTGGAGGAGGCCAGAGAAAGACAGCACGCACAGGTGGTGTGTAACGTTTACTGCTGGACAACACAGTACAGACCTTCAGAGTCAATGTGAGTACACACACGTTTAACCTAAGCTACTAAATCAACCCTCAGGACTAGTTGTTTTCCTAAAAGAAGACCATATTTCATTCCACATTTTGGTTTTTCAGTATCGCTTGTGCCCCATACTTAAAAAAATCATGAGGAACGAGTATGTTTTTTTTTTCTTTTTGTAAATGATCAGAGTTTAGATTTTCATCTGGTGGATAACAATCCCATGTATTTACTCTAATGGTTGGGGAGGATTTAAAAAAATAAAAATAAATTTGGACTTGGGCCAATAAGAAACGACCTAGCTGAAGCAACCAATCATAACCCTCCAGCAAAACACTAAACCAATCAAGAACAACTTAGCAGCTGCATAACAACGCCCTGGCAACCACTCAGAACACTCAAGGATCTTGAAAGTAGGCTAACACCACTCACATTTATTTCAGAAAATTTAAAAAGTCTAGTTTTAATTTAACCGTATTTCAATCATAACTTTAATTTAATTCATAAGATTACAATACAAGTAAAAACTCCATTTATGTTCTCCAAATGGAAATTAATTTTGAACATGACAGACCTGAGTTTGATGACATTAATCAATGGTATATTTTTGTTGAAGCTATCTGTTCGCATTATTTCCTAATTTAAAAATAATAATTACGCTTTTTAAAAGCTTAATTCCTATACGGAAAAGTCTACCAATCAGATAGTTGCGCAAACAAATCCTGCTAAAAGAGCTTGCAAGGAACACCCTCTCCCATGAAGCACAACAAATGACAACATCTAGTCTTCCAATATGTATTGTTCGAATATAAGACAACCCTGATTTGTAAAAGGCTCTTTGATAAAGAAAATGCTGCATATTTTCACATTTTAATTTTTGTATTGAAAGGATGGTAAATACTGTTAAAACGATCATGTTTAAAAATAAATGCATTGGTATACCATAAAAATAACCTGTAGCCCATCTAAATTGTATAACAATTAGGCTATCCATCTCATAGTGAAAATCGTAGCCTACCAAAATTTCCAAAAACAGTAGAAGTGAAATCTTATTGTAGTTTTGAAATCTGGGTACCGCCTTACGCTTTAAAATCATGAGACACGCAAACATGACAGACACGTGGCTCTTAGACTGTTTGTTGTCTTTTGCGCTCTGCGCTCTTCTAACATTACACTCTGGCACACTGTAATTTTTGGCACACTGTTTTACACATGTATTTGGCGCCACCTATTGTTGTGGGTGTATGGAAGTTCTAGACCCTGAATATAAGACAAATCTAAGGAAAAAAAATCTTATATTCACAACAATACAATACTTAAATATTTGTGGATATTTTCCAATAAATTGTGTTTTATATAGATATAATCAACAACTTTTATAATTTTTCATTGTTTTCATTGTCATTCACAATGCTTCATGGGATTATGGTTCTTTCCCTCACTAAAGCCGTTAGTACACAGTCTTGAACCTTGTCTTTGTAAAATGTAAAAATTTTTTTGCTTCAAATAGTTCAAGTTTGTAATATGATTTACCTTGTAGCTGGTTGGTTTGGTTGAATGGCTTATAATGTTAGCCTGACAAGCCAGATCCACATCATTTAAGATGTTGGGTCTGGGAACTCCCCATTGGCAGGGCTCAGTCTGAGGGGCGGGATAAACGGTTGTCTGTCAAACTCCTCTGCATGCAATAGGATAGCGCTACAACCAACCAGAGCAACGAAGAAGGTGATGGAGCTAGTTGATAGATTAAACTTTTACAGTATCCGGTTTGGCAAAACTCCAACACATCTTCCTTTTTTTGCCTTTCTTTGTTCTTTACTCAGAGAAAAGCTTAACTCTAAGTCTTCCAGAGTCACGGTCAAAGCTGATTGTTCACCAGCTTCTTTGTTTTTAAGCAGCGCGCAGCATGAACTGTCACAAATCTGCCGCCATTATGCTAAGCCCGCCCACCGACTCTATATACACGTATGTGATTGGCTTCACTAGAGTTTGGTTTTTCCAGGTCGCAAGCCAACGGAGTTGCTAGACGGCCTGGCTGCAAATTATATTTGATTTTCTATATATATATATATATATATATATATATATATATATATATATATATATATATATATATATATATATATATATATATACACCTAAAGGATTATTAGAACACCATACTAATACTGTGTTTGACCCCCTTTTGCCTTCAGAACTGCCTTAATTCTACGTGGCATTGATTCAACAAGGTGCTGAAAGCATTCTTTAGAAATGTTGGCCCATATTGATAGGATTGCATCTTGCAGTTGATGGAGATTTGTGGGGATGCACATCCAGGGCACGAAAACTCTGCTCCACCACATCCCAAAGATGCTCTATTGGGATTGAGATCTGGTGACTGTGGGGGGCCATTTTTAGTACAGTGAACTCATTGTCATGTTCAAGAAACCAATTTGAAATGATTCGAGCTTTGTAGACATGGTGCATTATCCTGCTGGAAGTAACCATCAGATAATGGGTACATGGTGGTCATAAAGGGATGGACATGGTCAGAAACAATGCTCAGGTAGACCGTGACATTTAAATGATGCCCAATTGGCACTAAGGGGCCTAAAGTGTGCCAAGAAAACATCCCCACACCATTACACCACCCACCACCAGCCTGCACAGTGGTAACAAGGCATGATGGATGCATGTTCTCATTCTGTTTACGCTAAATTTTGACTCTATCATCTACCATCATATATACATACAAAAAATATTTATTTATTTTATTTTTTTTAAGAATGGAAAACATACTAAAAAAGTGGGTGGGCACTAATACATTTAGTACTTAACTGTTTTTTATTTTGAGATTTTGGCAGAAAACCAAGATTTCTGAATTCAGTCCTAAAGTTCAAAATTGTTTTGTCTCGAGTGAAATACAGATCCAGATATAGCATGCATCCCTTTGTTCCACAGAAAATCTCTCAAGCACACTTTTTCCCTAAAAAGTAGTTTTTCCTCATCTTTTTACGTGAATGATTCTTTCTTCTGTGGAACACAAATTAAAATACTTTGAATTTAAGATAGAACCAAAATAAATGTTGAATAAATGAAGCTCTAAAAATGTCCATATGATTTGTGCACTATATTTCAAGTGTTCCAAATGCCATATGCTTTGTGTAAGGAACAGCATGAAATTTAAGTAATTTTTTCTATTAAAAGCTTGAACATTATCTTCATTTGTCTTCCACAGAAGAAAGAATCACATGTTTGCAATGACATGGGGGTGTGTAAACAATGACAGGACTTTTTTTACTTCTGAGTGAACTGTTCCTTTAAACGTGACCACGTTTTTAGAGTTGTGTGGATCAATGATCTTCCAGAGGCTGCAAGTTCAATCCCAGGTAGAGGTGACCCAGAAACCGCAGTTAGTTGTCTCAGTTTCGCTGTATCAGCATTTCTCTCCTGAGCTGCAGTGCTGCCGTTAGTGTGCAATAAATTGGTTTGGATGAAAAATGTCTGCTAAATGGCAGGTCGGTAAGAATCACCACAGGAAACCAGCCGTCTATGATGTACAATAGTGGCTGACTGGAGTTATGCGATGACGGCTCGGGTTGGTTTGCACCGCGTGGAGCTCAGAGGGGCTGTTTCAGGCAGATGCTTCACGTTCCTCGGCTTCAAAGAAGTGTGTCCTGAGGCCATGGCTGTCATGATCATACATGCTGTGCAGATCTGCTGGGCTGAAGGGTTAAGCTTAGCTTGCAAACGTTTGTCTATTAAAAATGATTCAGAGGATAATATTTCAAGTTTTCATTTGGTAATAAAATATATTGGTAATAAAACATATATTTTGACTATACTATATATAACTATTGCACTATGTTTAGTAAAGGTTAGTAAAGGAACTGTTTACTCAGAGGTAAAAGTCCTGTCATTTACACACCCTCACGTGATTCCAACCATGTAAGCATTACAATATTGGATATTTGTGCTATTTTTTCATTTAGATTTGTCTATTTTTTCTGATTCTGATATATATATATATATATATATATATATATATATATATATATATATATATATATATATATATATATATATATATATATATATATATATATATATATATTTTTTTTTTTTTTTTTATTTTTATTTTTTTATGGGAATAAAAAACAAAACAAAAAAAAAGACAAAAAAAGACACTGCATATCCAGAAACATGGTATTACCATGGTACCTAATAAATGTGGGTCCAAAATAAAAATGTAAAGTATTGAAGTCATTGTATTATTAAAAAGACATTTAAAGAAATTAATTTTCCAGCAAATATTTTTTGTTTTGTTTGTGTGTGTGTGTGTGTGTGTGTGTGTGTGTGTGTGTGTGTGTGTGTGTTTTGGTTTTGGTTTTGGTTTTGTGTTTTTGATTTGTTTGTTTTTTGTGCTTTTGTTTGGTTTTGTGTTTGATTTGGTGTTTGGTTTGTTTTATTGTTTGTTTGATTTTTGTTTTTGCTTTAGTTTGGCTTTTTGTTTGGTGTTTTGTTTTTGTTTACTTTGGTTTTGTTGTGTGCTTTGATTTGGTGTTTGGTTTTTTTTGTGTGTTTTTTGTTTTGTGTTTTTGATTTAAATTTTTTTGCTTTGGTTTTGTTTGTTTTGATTTGGTGTTTGTTTTTTTTGTTTTTGTGTGTTGTTTTAGTTTGGTTTTGCTTTGTGTGTTTGGTTTTGTTGTGTGTTTTGAATTTGGTGTTTGTTTTTTTTTTTTGCTTTTTGCTTTTGTGTTTTTTTGTTGCATTTTGGTTTGGTTTTTGTTGTGTGTTTTGATTTGGTGTTTAGTTTTTGTTGTGTTTTGATTTGGGTTTTGTTGTGTTTTTTTGTTGCGTTTTTGTTTTGTGGTTTTAGTTTTGTGTTTTAGTTGTTTTGTTTTTGATTTTGTTTGGTTTTGGTTTGTTGTGTGTTTGATTTGGTGTTTTTTTTTTTTTTTTTTTAGTGTTTTTTTTTTTTTTTTTAGTGTTTTTTTTATATAATATATATATATATATCTGTTATTATACACAAAAGCACACTTTCCGTCGTCTTCTAGAAGCAAGATCAGAGGCGGATCTTGTTGGACGTAGTTTATAAACACTTGGAGCTAACGGAGCAAGACTATTTCTCGGCCTTCAACTAGCAGACGACTCTTCTGACAACCAGGTAGAGCGCTCACTTGTCACTTAGCTGTCACCATCGGCAACAGATCACCCATAAACCCTTGTTCATTCAAGCAGCCCATCATGTAGTGCAAATAAAGCATTGAACCTGAAAAAATAACAGTGATATGAAAGATGTCAAAATATTATCCCATGTACCTTGTTTATTTTTAGTCTGTTATTTATAGCTTAATACAAAGCAGTTCGGTAGTTTTTCTGGTTTCTACACACAGCGTCTGCACAAACAGGAAAGTTGAATCTCGAGGTCACATATTAAAAGCTGCTCTCTGTTTCTGCTCCTAGTAAAACGAGGTGAATTCTTTGTGTTGGATGTTGTTTATTTTTGAATCGACAAGCAGTTTTGGTGTCTTTCACATTGCTGAGTTTGTGTGATTGTCATGAAAATGTTGTGCTATGAGCAAAAGTGGCCTAAAAACACAGTTTTATATTGTTTATGACTGTGTGTTTCAGAGGTGGCTGGACCCAAACAAACCAGTTAGAAAACAGCTCAAAAGTAGGGTGTAATTTTTTTATTTTTTTACATTTTTACAAAGTTTTTTATTCATCTGAAGTATCAGAGTAAAATGTCTCTGAGTGTAATTATTTTTAATTTTCAGGGTCGTCCCACATTATCTGAGGAGGTTCAGGGTAAAGTTTTTTGTGAGTGACCCTGGTAAATTGCAGGAAGAGTACACAAGGTACAGTTTAGTTTTTTTACTAACTAATAACTCCTGCGCATATGACAAGTAAAATAAAACGTTAATCATATAAATTAAATCTGTGTATATAGTAAAACAACGCACTTTACCTTCTTTGGAAGCTTGTTATGTATTAAACAGTGGTTTTGTGCGTGATAGTTGTGTTTTTATTTTTTATCATAGGTATTTGTACTTTTTGCAACTGAAGCAGGATATTCTGAGTGGCAGGTAAGGACACAAGTTCTACATGTAAAATTCATATTTTACTCAAAGTCAATTTCATGTAATCATTTTTATTTGTTTCTTTGCTAGGCTTCCTTGCCCACAAAACACTGCAGTTGTTCTGGCTTCTTATGCTGTTCAGGGTAAGTATTACAGATGATTTATGCACAATTAGTGGTCCTATGGGTTTTCAGTGCCAATATCTATAGAGCATGGTAGCAGCATTTACCTCATTTTAAAATCTTTGACAGTTCATTTTTAAATGCTTTGTCTAATAAAAAAGATCTAATGAGGTGTATTTTGTATCTTTGTGTCACAGTATTGTGCGAAGTATGTTACTTGCTATTCATCAGTATTTAAATGTCAATTTTAATGAAGCAAATTTTGAGGAACTGATGCAGACTCTCTGGCCTGTGTTTTTGTTTGACTGGTGATATAACCGTCCGCACAGGATGCACAAAGGCTGTATGGTTTGCCAAATAGTTCATGATCTGCCTTTTGCCTCTTTCCTGTCTTCTTGTCTGGACCCATTTCCAGTAATAAAGCTGAAAAATGTGGCTAGTGCCGATTAATTACATGTTTAACAGTCTGTTGTAGTAGCCAGTCATGTTACTCTGTTTTACTAGTAGCTTCAAATTTGATCATTTTATCGTATATGGAAATCACATAAGTTTGCTCTGGTTTTAATAGTTTTTTATATTCATTTTTATTTAAGGGTAAACGCGTGTGTGTGTGTGTGTGTGTGTGTGTGTGTGTGTGTGTGTGTATATGTGTATATATGTATATGTGTATTTTTTTTCTTTTTTCTTTTGCATTTACAATATTGTAGAGGTGTCCTATTTTTCATAGTGCTGACCTTAATATCTACAAATTTGAGATGAATGTACTTGTTTTTTTTCTTTTTAGAAAATTGTATAAAATTGTTTATAGATGCAAATTATAATGTTGATATAAATGTACTTGCAAATGTAGTTTTTTTGTCAAATGTTACTAAATTGTCTATTGCTTCAAATTCTAATGTTGAGATAAATGTACTTGCAAATAAAATTTTATTGGGGTTTTTTGTCCAGAAAATTGTACAAAATTGTTTGTTACTTCAAACTATAATATAGAGAAAATTGTACAAAATTGTTTAATTCTTCAAATAATGATGTTGAGGTAAATGTACTTGCAAACTAAGTTTTATTAATTTTTTTGAGAAACTTTTACAAAATTATTGCTTTAAATTATAAGTAATAATAATTAAGATAAATTAACTTGCAAATTTAGTTTTATTGTTTTTGTCATGAGAATTGTATAAAATATTTTATTGATTCTATGATGTTAATATAAATGTACTTGCAAAATTTTAGTTTTATTAATTATTGTTGATTTATTAGGTTATTGTCTGTTACAAATATGATTGATAAATTGATCAACTCATCAGTATCAGCCAATTTTTGTTGTTGTTTGGGAATAAAAGTAAAGTAAGTCGACTTTAAAGAGTTTCCAGTAGCTGCCATGAGGAAACTGGAAGCCTGGCTTTTTGAAAGGGTGAAAGACACATTGTGCCTCACATTGACATACACGCACACATGGTTTTGTGTTTCAGCTGAGTTGGGGGACTACAGTCACTCCGAACATTTGCCTGGGTACCTCTCTGAGTACAGCTTCATTCCCAACCCTCCGCAGGACTTTGAGAAAGAGGTCGCCAAACTTCACCAAGAGCACAAGTAAGACATGTCCATGAAATCCTCTAGTGTGTTAAAGATTCTTATATTTAACTGAGTGTCAGTGGAGACGGAGGAACAAAGGGTCACAGCTGAACACACGCACACACACGCCACGCACACACTCACTCTGGTGGGATTTGTGGAACAAGGCGGTTCATTGTTTTGTGGATCTCTGAGATTGAGTCTCTCTTTCTCTCGCAGTGGACTCACACCAGCTCAGTCCGAGTTTAACTACATTTGAATGCTGCCGCGCGATGCTGGAGCTGTATCGCAGCCATGGAATTGCACTATGCTCGGGTGAGTAGACTGGCCCATCTTACCCCAATGGCTGCCTCTCTTTTTTATTAAATAATTAAAGGGAAATTCTGTCATTTCATTATTCTCAAGTTGTTCCAAACCTGTATGAATTCTTTGTTCTGTTGAACACAAAGGAAGATATTTGGAAGAATTTTGTAATTAAGCAGATCTCAGCAGCCTTTGACAACCATAGTAGGGGGAAAATACTGTGGTAGTCAATGGCTGCCGAGATCTGCTTGGTTACAAAACGCTCTTCCTAAATATCTTTCAAATATCTTCTTTTGTGTTCAGCAGAACAAAGAATTCATACAGGTTTGGAACAACTTGAGGGTGAGTAAATGATGGCAGATTTTTTTGGGTGAATCATCCCTTTAAGACAATACGCTAAGGGGAAAAAAAATTACTATTGTGCATATTTTTAGCAAAACACTCCTCTCTAGAGTTATTCACGGTTCAGCATTACAGTTTCAGTCAATGATTTCAGCCAAAACCCACAATTAATTTTTGGGTTGTCGAAATTTTTAGTTGCATCACTAATATATTGTTCTATGCATCAGTCATTGTCAATATATTTTTCTGTCATTCATTTGATCTGTTGTTCGCTTTAACTATTCTATCCATCTGTCGTTACTAAGCGATAGCTTAAATGGTCATGCTAATATATTGAGGATCCTTAAGCAAACCAAAAACTGATGTTGATGTTGCCGTGGAAACTGCATCCTTATGGTTTCCTACTACTTCATGATTTCAGGACCACTGTAACGCAGAGATTTACATTGAGTTTTGTCTGCCGGCATCTCCGTCTATAAAAGACAGTGGCACGAGTCAACCACTTTCCATGGTGAGTGTCGTTTAGCTGTAAGTGGGAATTCCATTAAAATAAACGCTGTTTGAAAACTTCAGAATCATCTTTTATGCCCCCTTCTCTCTTTCTCTTGTTTCAGGTTGAAAAATTGTAAAAATATCTTTTAAATTCTAAACAGTTTTTATACAACTAAGAAAAGAACTGTATGTATTTCTTTAGACTTTTTTTGGTGCATTTAATCGATTATTATACATAATTACATGAATTATTACTTGATGTTTCAATTGAAAATGCTACAGAACTACATGTCATTATTTCAGTTTAGCTACTTTAATTTTGAACTTTTGCTGCAGTCAGTGCTAATAATTAGATTACTTGCAAATTGTAATCTGTTACTGATTACAAATTGCATGATGAAAAATTATATTTAGTAACAATCAGTTACATTACACATTTTAGGTAATCAGACTACTTTTGGATTACTTTTAGATTACTTTGACCTACTTTATCACATTGATTTGAATAGGATAATCTTGCACAATATTGATATAAAAGACAAATTATATTCCATTCTTTGCATCAACAACATGAACTGCATTACACATTAGATTACGCCAGGTTTCCCAAACATATATACGCGAAATCATGTAATCAACAAAATATAACTAATCTAATCTGATTACAAGTACTTCATTTTTGGAATCTGATTATGTAATTATTTACCCAGCACTGTCTGTAGAAGTGAAAATGGAATTGAACTGGAAGCTTTATTAAAGTATTAACTACTGAAATTGTTACATACTAAAATGGATCATTTGCTTTCTGCCGCCTTCCTCCTATAATTTTTCTTCTATGTACTATACAGACTGAGAACAGAGAAGTCTTTATTGGGTTTTAATATGATGAGCTACCAGAGCTTGTAAGAATTTATGGAAGGCCCATGCGGTGGAGCATCACACGTTTCTTCAGACTGAGCTGCACCGTAAGCCTCTGAGAGGAACCTCTTCCTGCAGTACTTCACCCTCGGATCCAAGTTCGGGCTACTGGTGAGAACGCTACGTAAGAAGAGTTTGTCAAATTTATGCAAAAATAAATAAATAATCCTTTTTCTCAATATTTTTGTCTTGTTTTCCAGTACCACCATCTAAAAATCTTTAAAGCAAGATTCATTTGATTTGTAAGCAAAATTAGTTAAAATATTAAGAGTTGGTCATTATGGAAATGATCCGGCTGGGTCTGTGTTCTTTACAATTTGCGCTGTCGTCAGTAGATCACGTGCAGAACTGTCCACTCCCACAACGCTTTTATGGGATTGGCGCTCTCAGAAGCTAATTTGCCCTGTTTAGTAAATCTGGTCTTCAGGTTATCTCCAATTTGGGAGTTTATGCTTAAAATAATAAAAATATTCTGCTAAAAATAAATGTAAATTTTTTCTGACCTCTTATTTTTTTTTCTTGTTTCAAGCATAAACTCACTTAATTTGGATTTGTTTATTTTCTTCTGAAGTTAAAGGGATCATTCACCCAAAATGAAAGTTACCCCATGGACGACATGATCGCCTCCTCAAGCCATCCTAGGTGTATGTGACTTTCTTCTTTCTTTCAGACGAATACAATCTGAGATATATTAAATAATGCCTAAGCTCTTCCAAGCTTTATAATGGCAGTGAATGGGGGTTGAGATTTTGAAGTCCAAAAAGTGCATCTATCCATCATAAAAGTACTCACACGGCTCCGGGAGGGGTTAATAAAGGTTTTTTTTTTTTTTTTTTTTTTTTTACACAGAAAAAAATCCATACAACTTTATAAACTAAAATAACTAGCTTCAACAGACTGCAAGGGGTATCCATTAAATAGCTGAAAGAGTAACCCCCTGATTCCCAACACATGACGTGTTAAACAAAACACCAGTCATGAATTAGAAGTCTAAAGCCAGAATATTTAAAGAGAAAATGTTGGAGAAATAAGAGTAGAGGGAGTTTGATTTGTTGCCCAGCCCTATTTGTTTGAATTGCAAGAGGCGTCAAAGCTTACAACGACTCACACGTCTCTACACTAAAAAAGAAGCTGTTGAATCCAACTTAATTAAATTAAGTGAAAACTTAAACTTGTTGTAATCTTGTTGTATGATCTTAAATTCATTTAGTCAAGACTACTAAAAAAACATGTCATTCTAAACCAGATAAAGTAGGATAAAGAGGGTATGAACTTGATGACCGTATTTAGACCATATTGTAGGAACTGTCAAATGAATTTATTTTTCTTTATTTCTATAAACTAATAGTCAACTACAACACTTGATCATGCTAATTGTAACATTTGTAGCATGCAAGTAATGATCAAGTAAAAACATTTCTCACCACTGGCATTAGCACAGTTACAGCTCATTGAGAACAGCACAGCTTCTAACCACAAGGTCCACACTTGAAAAATCCACACAACCACAACTTTTAAATGTCAAATATAACATCAAACTTTACTTGGTTCTTCCCTTTACTAAAAAAAAACACATTAAACAGCACTTAATTTCAACATTTACTCTCCTGATCCATCCATATGCAAAGCATGCTGGGAATTAGAAATGCACTGCCCGTTCAGTAAAAGCGCAACATAAAATGATTCATGTAGTCCTTAACACAAATGGTTTAGAGTTAACTTAACATTGTACAAAAATTTATTTCATTTAACGATAATAAAATTGAGTAAAATGGCAATTAAGTAAAAACCTAAGATTTGTGTTATTTCAACTATTTTTTATTTTTTTGAGTGTACGTCATAGGGGATTTACTCTTTAGTAAGAGTGGGCGCTTAATGTAGGCTGTCTGCGAGCTAGTTGTTGAGTTTTCAGGTTAAAATATGGATATTTTTCTTTTCGTCATCACTTTGCTTCAGAATGC